>JAJHUR010075194.1:20950-34300 GCA_027495735.1 Lutjanus campechanus | reverse complement strand
TTACAATTGCCTCCTGTTACAATTGCCCCCAGTCTCCCCTTCTACAATAACAAGACAATAAAGAACATGTGTGTATGTGTCCTATTGAGCCTTTACCTAATGTCTCTCTTTCACAGCAACAGCAATGACTTCTCTACTTTATTACACCAGCTCCGATATCCAAATCAATTGGGAGTAGTTCCAATCAATTAGCTCTGCATTATTTACCCAGCAAGTCCCTCAGGGCTTCACTCAGAAAACAGCAATTACTGTATCTGCCGTCCATTCACTGGCAAGCTGGCAGGAAAACTGATTTCTAATAATACTATGACATGATTCCCGCCTGGCACATACAATTTATTATTCATTACGCACTCCGTCCACTTGAGGAGTTTCATCTTGAAAATGGGGTAAAAATGCTCTCTTTTCATTAAAGAATAAGCGGATAGATCAAAAAAGGGTCACACACACGGCACATTTCAATCATAAATGACATTTATCTTCATTCTGTAGAAGCTACTGTGACTCTTTTACTCTTTTTGAGTTTGGAATGAAGTTTGATTTTTAATTCTCAGCCTGCTCTCTGCTTTGTGTTGTTCACATAATCCTCCTGTACATTTGTACTGACCATCTGTGACTAGACTGACAAGACTTGTACTTGAGGGAATACCATTAGTCGCCATTTAGTGAGGGAGATGGCCATCTGTGGTTACAAAGCAAATTTTAATGCATCCTGGCATTAAGAACCATATGTGACAAAATCACTTGTGGTTACAATTAGCAGACACTTTTTTACATCCTGGCATTATTTTCATTTTTCTCTCATTATTTTGAACACATTTTATTTTCATAAAAACAAAACTGAGCAGACTGCCCTCCTTTAAAGGGATAGTTCAGATTATTTGAAGTGGGTTGTATGAGATATTTATCCATAGTCAGTGTATTACTGCTGTGGACAGGGTCAATAGCAAAACATATTTTAGCCCACCATCGGATATTTTTTTGTATTTGTGCGTTGGCAGTTTATTATAACTTTGATCATGAAAATTACACTTTAACCAAAATGTATTTTTCTGAAGTCTTGTTTCTGCAGTATTTGGCTTATATAACAATGGTTTCCCACCGACTAATACAAGAAATGGACATATTCTAAATATAACCTATACTTAAACTAATAACTTACTTTTTAGGTGGACCTTTAAATCCACAGCAGCACATTGCTTAGCTTTCTGCACCAGTATTACTGCTGCTTTACCAAACTGGGGGCATGCCAGCTGGCATCTACTGTAGGTAATACACTGACTATCGATAAGTACCTCATATGACCCGACTACAAAAAATCATGTGTGCTTTTAATAGAGGAAGCTAATGGAATTATTGGTAAATTTATTTAAAACAAGCAGCACATTAACCCCACAGCTGTAATTAATCCACTAAATATGGGTCTGGCAGCTACATCATGTGCCCTTGAGTTCACCCCATATCAGCTGTCGAGGCCACGTTTATTACAGGGGACTTAATAAAACTTAAAAGAGCATCAAAGTATGTCCTCTGAGAGGTTTGGTGACCTTTGGTGACACTGTCTAATATCTTGTGGCAGTAAAGTGGGTCAAGTGATCTGCTCACACCAGGATTGAATGAAAATCTCTTACATCCCTGAGTCTTGTGTCAATGTTACTGCAGCACTGCGTGACATAGTAATTATCAGCTGAGGAGGAGAGTGGCTTATATGTTAAAATGCCCTTGAGGGCAAAAAGCTGCGTGCACACTATGGTCTTATGGGCTTATAACAAGACAACATGGTAGCTGAGACATTGTTAGGATGGAAAATATATTTTTTCATGCTAAATGCTTTTCGACACAGTGGTGCTCTGCCATCTGGCTCTATTGAACTGTGAGCTAATTGTTTCGAAGAGGCAGGTTTTACGTAATTAGGATAAGTAGAAAATGGTTTGCAACACTTGAATCGTGCAACCATGACCTACAGCACATATTCAAGGTACAACTTATCAAGCACAGTGGAATTCCATGAACTGAGTCAGCTGTCTTTCATAACCACCTCCATCATCCTGGAGGTATGAAAGTTAACTTCAGTTCAGTGTTGTGCTGCTTGTTTTAAAGAGGTTTTACCTGATGGGAAAGATTACTGCACTGATTTACTCTTGAGTGTCAAATATGTTTGTGAATTGCATAGATTGCCTTCTAATGGGCTAGAATGAGCTCTTGCTCATTGCCTGCTGACTCGTTTGCAGATGTTTGCAGCTCATAGATTTGCACTTTAACAGCCAAGCGCAAGAGCACATATGCATAGTGTGCAAATATGCATCTATTCTAAAGAACATATTTACAAATGGAAATGGAAATAACAATAAAAATGAACTGTTATCAAATTATACAACCAAATTTGGTTTAGTCAGCACATGCACAGTAATGGATCCATAAATATTAATAATTAATAGTTCAGTGGTTCATAAGATACAGTATTTTAGGCATTAAAGGCTGAATTATTTCAATTATTTTATGTAGGGTTGAGGTACACCAGCAATGTATGGCTGTGGACAGCTAAAAAAAAATCAATATCAGTTTAAGTGTGCGCTACATTTAGAATATTTTCACGGCTTTACTTTGCCATCAGACAGCCTTTCCTGATGGAAAACTGCCAAAATATAAACCAAATATTGCTCTCTCCAAATGAACCAAACTCCATAGGTGAAATTAGTAATTTTACTTCAGAGAACAGGGGAATTGCTGGTCTACTGCTGCCTCAATCCATTACTTTGTTTGTGTTCTTGTGTAACTTTGATGAATCTGAACTAACCTTTTAAAACACAGGAGTCACACAATAATACAAACAAACTAACAGATCAAGGCCGTCGTAAACCAGCAACTCCTATGTACTGCAGGGTAAAATGACTGATTGTGTCTATGGAGTTTGGTTAATATGGAGAGATAATGATAGATTATGTAACGGTGGTTTCCCATCAGAAAGGCTGTCTGATGGCAAAGTTTTCTAATATAATGTACACTTATACTGATACCGACTGTAGGTGGGGCTTTCTTAAATGGCTAAAATGCCTTTTGTTACTGACCCTGTCCACAGCAGCACATTGCTAAGAGTCCATGCTGGCACACCTCTCTGCTCCTCATAACTTGGGGTGTGTCAACTGCCATCTACAGTAGAAAATACACCAACTATCGAGATAAGTACCTTATACAACCCCATGGCAAGTAATCTGCACTACCACTTTAACACAGTCCAGACTGAGTGAGCACTGACTATTTGGTTACAAATGATTTCCTGCATTGAGCAGATTTGTCCTTTAACAGACCGAGCTCTTGTTTTGGGGCGGAGATGTTGCACCTCCCTCTCTCTCATCAGTATTCACAATGTGTCTCATGTCCTGAAATGCACTTGATAAGACTTGCCACGCTCTAATTTACCATAGAGGGGAAACAGGCAGATGAAATTGCTCCTCAGAATATCATTCCCATGACGAATCAATATTCTACTAAAAAGTTGGTTGCTTGATATTTTTTCCAAGGGTGACCTTTTGAACTATTGCCAACAAAGTGCTGCGATGTTTAAACCTATTTGGTTAAAGCTATTGCACATAAAAAGAGGGATGGGCGCAAACTGATTATAGAAAACAAGCACAGGGGAATTTGTTCAGTTTACAGGAAACGTTACCTATGCAACACTATTCACAGAAGAACAGTGAAGGTGTCATTCCAAGGTTCTAAGAATCCTACGTTCCCAGGATATTCACCAGATCTATATGGCCATAGGAACATGACAAAGGGCCCCATGTTACCAGGGTCCTATGTTCCCCAAATCTAATCTATCTGAATATTAGACCACGGTTAACAGGTCTGTGCTGCTCTTAACTCAATTTTGTGAAGTTTACTTCAATATTTGCAAAATGCATCGTAAAAGTCTTTACTCTTATAATATTAATTGTGAAAACTATTGTGCTCGGCTGAACCAGGTTATGTTAGAACAACATAACAGGTGCATATTTTTTCCTATGTCTGTTAATACAATAAATACAAACCATACATTGCAATACAAGAACATGGCTGCTTTTTAATTTCCATGTCTTCATCATGGATCATTGGCTGGTGAGGATGCTGGTTATTAGAACATAGCATTTGCCTCGATCAGTTAGCATGAATCATGCATGTAACATGTTTACAGGTCCAGTGTGCAGATTTCTTTGTTAGCTTAGAATGAGCTGTTTATAACTACAGAGGACACGGGTTCTCCTTCATGGAGGCTGCCATGTTGCACTGCCATGTTTCTATAGTGGTTCAGAAAAGACAAACAAAACTTCAGCTCCAGATAGGGCCTTTCATGGCCACCGGAGATCCTGCTACACGCTTGGAAGGGAAGAGTGAGATGGGCTGTTTGCAATCTGTAAGTTCAGCACAAGATACAACAAAATCCTACACACTAGTCCTTTAAGACCTCTTTTCCAAGATTTCATTTTAAAAGGAGTCAGAAAAACAGTAAAAAGTCAGCTTTTTTAAGCAACCTCATGGAGCTAATGTTACCTAAATTAGCTGACAGGCCACAGGTGACTAAATATGCCAGTGACAGTTGTCATTTGAATGGGCAAAGTTGACAGTTTCCTGCTTTTGCCTCCAGCTGAACTCAATAAAGAAATATTACAAATTTCAAATGGTAAATCTGCCTTTGTTGTCTCTGTAAATTGCATATGTGCTGCATAATAATAATAAAAAAATCTTTCCCCAACAACATTCTGGATTCAATACACATTTTGTGACAATCCTTAGCATGCTTATCTGTGTTCCACCCCCCCCTCCCACAGAACTGTGTATACACAAATACGTAAAATAAGCCTGCAGCTCAGCACCCTTTTCACGCAGACAGGTAAATGAAAATATTGTTTCACGGGGAGCACAAACAGAATAAAGAGCTGTACAAAGACAGCAGGAAAACATATTTTGATCTGTCCTGTCTGTGAATATAAAGTGAGCATTACTGGCCTGTGTTCTCTCCTCGTGTTTCAGGCTGTGGCTCACAACTCAGAGAGGTAATTCCTCATGTCAAAGGGATCCTCTGAGCTCAGCAGAGTGTCTGACAGTTGAGACTCATGATGTTCGCTGACTGACTTCCTCCTGTGGTGTCATTACCTTCAATTGGCAAGTGTGTCATCAACATTATGACAACTAGAGTACGTCAGATATAAGTCAGCGACTCACACACACACACGCTCGTATTTTCTTGTCTGACTCCAGCGAAAATGTGACTGCGTCTAACCTTTGAGGGATGAATCCCATTACAGCTGCTGTCACATTTAACAGGTGACAGACTCTCCAGCTGCCAGAGCCATGACACTTTTTAAAGGTAACGGGGTGGCAAAGAGTATAATCATACAACTAAAATCTAACGTTATACGTGCAACAACAGTGGCGGAGTCGGGCTGTCTTAGGGGCAGGGGCAAAAAGAATGAAAATAAAGGGCACAAGTGCACAGAAAGCTATTATGGCAAAACAGTTCCAATCCCTGGTTTAGACAAGAACACTTTTGGGACTTTTTCCTGTTTTTTTCCATTAAAAGGCACGCTGGAGGGCACTTTATTATGTTTTGTCCACTGGAAGGGCACCATAGAAGGCACTTTATCATGTTTTATCTCCCATAGGGGTATCCAAGAGTGCACTTTTTCAAACACGGAGCACCTTACCCACCCACCTCCCAGAGTCTGCCAGTGGCAACCAATGCTTCCCTTTTTTCAGTGACATAATCTTGAGCAGGACCTCTTCCCTGTGCCCGTCTTTGTAAGCTGACCTAGATAAAGTCTTAAATTTGAAAAATTGAAAAAAAAAGGGCGATATCGACTCTTTAACACTGCACTGACGGTAGGGGTATGTGTTTACATTGAGGTAAACGTGACTGGACTAACTATGCTGCTCTGCATCCTTTACTACCATGCTGTTGAAACAGTGTGTGGAGGCAGGTTGCATTCATTTTCATTAACAGCGGACAAATTGTGTTTGGGAGGGACTTAATCGGATTGTGTGCTCTGTGGACGTCTGTGCTTTCTTACACACCCTTGTGCTCCATCAATTGGGGGAATTTTTAGATTTGATTACTTGAGTGATTTGATTACTCGATGATTTAATCAACAGAGTAACTACTAAGAAACTGCCACACTTGCTGAGCTGGTTGAGACAGACTTTGATTTGGGTGGTTAATAGATACAAATGTTTATAGATCTGTGTGAACATGAAAAACTCAAGACCATTTTGTCTACAGTCTGAGTACAAACCTACATTTAGTTATATTTGTGACTGTTACCTTTTGATAATTCATATTGATTCATGAATGCTCAATTGCTAGCCTTGAACTGTTGTTTAATAATTGATCAAACTAAGAATCATCAAATATATATGAGAAGAACTCTAATAAAATACTCTGACAATAAAATGCCCATGAACACTGAAAAGCACCAGGAGAGCTTTGAGGATGTTTTCATGAGCAGGATGATTGAATTAGCATTGATTTTTTTGTCCTCAGGAGGCTTTACCTTGAGTTTCTTTTTTTACTGTAAAAGGTGCATGAACATAATCACATATTCCTATAGTTGTGAGGACTTGCAGCTGTTATCTGCTTAATCTGAACCTAAAACTATATAACCAGGGTCAGGATGCTTCCTTCTGGAGTTGAATTCTGCTATATGAGAACAGCAAAAGATCAGGATGATATTTCTGTTTTTCTAGGCAAAGTATGAGCTGACATATAGTTGTATTGTTATCATGCTATCATGACCCGTCAGCAGCTCGTGCTTTTTGTTGGGAGACAAGAAAACAAAGTGTATATAACCTTTATTCGTTCTGGTAGTCTTATCAAGATTAAGATGTCTTTTGACAGAGTACAGCCGGAGAAATTTTAAGCTTGAATTCGCCCAATGCCATGAGATGTTTAAATTCTAAAATCTTATCTACAGTCAAAGAACCTTTTGCATACAAAACTCTGCATAAATGACAAACTGGTCAAATAATATAACAAGCCCACAGATGTAGAGGTGTTGAGTACATGAACAAATAACACCTATCTATGTAATATACGTGAGTAGGTGAGAGCAGCCCATCCGGGCATTCCTGCATCATACACCCGCCCCTTTTTGGGTGAAAACAACCACTCTAATTTTTACTGGTGGTAAATACAAATTCAGAGGTCTTTGCCAGTTTAAAGTATGAAATAAGAAGACTGTGTCACTTTTTAGCCATTTGGAGTCCAAATCAAGTTGCCAGTCAGGTGAGCAACTTTGCTATGTCATTACTGAACAACAATTGGTGTTGCTACATAGAAAAAAATGAAAGAAATGAGGATTGATGAGTGTCCTTTCAGTCTGCCTCCATTGAAGTGGAAGAACAAGCCCACCAAGTGGCCACCAAGAAAAGAACTTACCATACCTGAGTTGTGTTCAGCGTGTGCAGTGTACCAGCGTACCCGTATTGACCGGCTGGGTCACATAGTTTACACAGTTTCTTAATTGTTTGGTGTTCGAAATGCGATGCAGCAGCTTTTAGGCAGGGTGACACTATTTTTTTTTTCAATTTGGCAGCAGCACTTTTACGGCGCTTCTTTTCACCCAAAAGAGGGCGTGGTCTCCCTGACGCTGGAGAAGTGACGTATGGCTGGGCGATAGCTGAGGATCACCAAAGTCAGCAGGATTCATCCTCTGGGTACCATGAATGTCTCAACAAAATTTCATCACAATCCATCCAACAGTTAGTGAGACAGTCTGGACCAAAGTTGTGGACTAACTGACTGACACTGCCAAGCATATAACCATAGTCAGTGCACAAATTAAGCTTCAGGGTGAATTAAAAGCACTGTTATCAACTCAGCAGTGATATGCAGTGCATTACTTGCTGTTTAAAAGCTTATTGAATGATGAAAGCCACAAAACAATTATGTAGCAATTCTGTTGCAAAGGAGACCTTATGGATTGCGCTTGTGTATGCTTAATTAAGTACTTAACTGAATCAACAACAGACTAAATGTACTTAATGCAACTGAAGACAGACAACTGTTCTCCAACTATATTATAATTATAATTTAGATACTTAATGCAATCATCTGCAGCTGCTACCACATCACTTTGTATTATATCTTTGGTGTATGTTAGGAAGAGATGTCAAGCCGGTATCAGTCAAACCATATGTGATTTTAAGTGGGCAAAGTGCATTAATAGGAGAGGCATTTTTTGGAAAGCCATAAGCAACTCTATTATAAACTGTAAAAAGCCAGACTGATATAAATGTTGATATAGATGCAGAAAATTGACGAAGTAATGTACTGAAGTTTCTCATTTGTTAAATACATTATCTTTGAAGTAATGTGAATGAAGCGATCAGGAAAGTGATGAACAATCTCCAGCTTTACTTGGATAAACTTCCGTCCTGAATATAAACTTTCTTTCCCCAACACGTTGGTACAGCAGAGCCATGTAAAGCAGGACGGGTCAGACCCAGCCACCACCCAGGCAAAATGAGACTTGAGCTGCAATTGCCTCCACTGAATAAATGCAACGAGGTCAGACTCTGAGGTCAGTCTGAAACAAGTTTTAACGAGAAAGGGATTGAATTCCCCCCCAAAACACCAGACACGCTGCTTCACACCGCCTCATGTAACTACTGATCTACAAGGTCAAACAGGGTCAAACACTCATTTTAAATAATTTAGCTATGATACTAAACGCTTCTGCACTTTTTCTTCTTGGGGAAGTCATTCCTTTTTTGTGGACAGTCTGTAAGTTATGCAGCATTGTATATCCAGTAGCATGCCATTCATTAACCTGAATAATGTCCCTTTGTATTTTGATTATGTTCAGACTCACCTCATCAGTATCTTCATTTTCTGTTTCCTGATTTCCCCAGGTGTCCTTGCTGTCTCATTTCAAAAACAACCTTTTTCTAAATAAAACCACAGTGTGCTGATTGTCTGGGGACATTTTCTGAATTTTGCCTGCAGCAAGTTTGTGCCTCTGCTGACCTTCCCGAGGTGCTCACATAGCATATATCTGTTATTGTTTCAAGGTAAAATTCCCTGGTTCAGCTAAACGAGTGAAAAGGTCATGATTCTTCCCCCAAGGCCTGAAGACAGTTGGTGATTTCTGCCCACTATTCATTTCCCGAGACTTATCCCAATATGCTGCAGCATGCTAATATCTTAATCGCTATACCGGTGAGCACACAGACCTTGTGACATCCTTGAGAAAAGCTGCTCGCAAAGACAGGGCGAGATTAGATACGAAGAGGCTAAAAGAGAAAGACAGAGGGTAATTTTAAAAGACTAAATTCAATTTCGAGGAGCCAGCGGTCACCACACCTGGTGTATGAACAGAGGATTGGTGCCGAAATCAACTCTGCGGTGCTCGTTGTTCATGTTGCTCTGTGCCGTGTAGTGCAATAAATGTTCTCACTGTGAAGATTAAAATCTCACGTTTTTGTTGACAGCATCAGAGAGATGCCGATTCCACTCTACAGTTATTTTTGAGCTGGTATTACGAGAAGTTGTTGTATTTAGCTGAACTATATTGAAAAGTTATTTTGTAATAATTTGTGCAAAGTGAAAGATTAGAAAAACCACTAATAATGGTTTCAAAGTTGGCGTCTCGTTCCTTCCTGATGGGATCACTCGGAAAGAAAACTCTACAGCCATGCTAACAGCTCTGTGAGGGTGTACTCTGTCATGGTGCTTTAAAGTTGAGGCAAAATGAAAAATGCCTTTTAAACCTTCTTAGATCACATATTGTGCACCTGTTTAACAATATATGCCAAGAAAACAAAAACAATCCATTTATTTGTCTTCTTCAATCATGTTTTCTTCCCGAACCATACCAATTTCAACCAATATTATCCTGGCATCCACCCATCAGCTTTTAGGGACACAGAGCTAAGATTCATTAGTAAGCTGGCTAGCATGGTACAACAGGTTATGACACTTCCACTTTTCAACAATCAAATTGATCCCACTGTTAAGTCCCATCTGCCCATACTGCTCATTCAGAAATATATCACAATATGGATGCTAGATACTGTTGAAATGCTGTTCCATCTGGACTTAAAACTACAGTGACCAGACTTCCCGGTTTGCCCAGGACTGTCCTAGTTTAAAGCTTGGTGTCCCTTGTTCCTGACAAATATCTGTAAAATACTAAAATGTCCTGGTTTTTAACATCCACTACCAAACTATCCTGGTTTTCACCACAATTAAACAGGCTATGAGGGCGCAAACAGGCTAATATTTTGCATCCTCAGTAGAAATCTGAATAATAAATGTAAAGCTCTGGTTGTTAGGTCTGGCGCACGGACTGTGCATCTCCAGGCACACATTCTGTTTTGGTTAATGTATGTGTAGCAGCGCAGTGTGCAAAAGAGCTGTGTTGCTCATTAGATAGTCTCTAACCTGTCACAGTACTGGTGTAATGTGTCTCGGTAAATGGATGCCCTCTCCCTTATATTAAAAAAGCAGAATATGGAGTTATAACTGACCAGTCTGGTCTGTAGAGAGCTGCATGGTGATACTACAGCAACCTGGAGTTGTTTTAGGTGATTTGATGAAAGTAAACACCATAGTGAACCACATTAACTGTTATTTTTACCCCCAGTTTCAGATGCACCCTCACTCATTTTGTTCTGAAACCCAGCCTGTCAGTAAGTGAGCTAAAAGCATTTAAATTATAGCTCCTGATTTATCATTTTAATTGATTGTGGTGCACGCCAAAGCATACATGTGCTTTTGCATGACCAGGTGGTAAAGTCCCAGTTTTGGGGTTTGAACATATGGTCACCTTTAAGCGAAAACGCTAACATGCTCACAATGACAAAGCTAACATGTCGGTGTTTAGCAGGTATAACTGAATCAAACTTCATGGCAATTCATCTAAAAGTGGTCAAGATATTTCACTCAAAACCTCAAATGTGATCCTCATGGTGGCGCCTGAGGAAAAGTCACGAAGAGTCAACCATGAGAACCATGAGTTCCACCCAACAGGCTTTGAGATATCTCAGAGAGGAGCAAAGTAGACCAAATTACAAACTGCTAGCAGCATGGTCTAAATGGGGTAATTACTGGTTTGCACTGGCTTTGTTAACATCAAGATATTGGACTAATTGACTGCACTAATTGATTTTTAGTAGTAATGCACAGTGCAGTGAGGTGCAGTGATTTACTGATGATCCTGAACCTGGCCGCTAAGGCACCAAGGAACGCTAAGAGGAAAAAGAAGAAACATACGACTGTGAAGATTAAAGAAAAGAATACAAGCACACAGCACATTTACATGTAGTGTGTGAATATATAAATGTTCAAACACACATACACAAAGCTTGATGCATGATGTAACATTGGACAGAAGGTTTCTCTGCTCTTCCCCCCTCCCTGTGGGGTCTGAAACAGCTGAACTGGACCGCAGGACACAGATGAGACTACTTGAGATATGAAAAAAACAAAAAAAACGAATACATTCAGAGACTCTTGCACTTAGTACAAGAGGTGTTGTTTAAAAATGCATAAGCCATTAAAGTGAAACATGTTCTTTTGTACCTCCGGCCTTGAGAAAGCAAACGAGTTTTGCTGCGAGGTTACAGCCAGCAGCAGCCCTGCAGGAGATAAGAGACGATTGCTCAAGCGAATCAACGGCCGCAGCAGAATTTCAGCTGACACTGGTTTTGTCTCATTCTATCAAGAAAATCTATTTGTAAGCCTATGGTTCGGTTTCTGCAAGGTGGTAAAGTGAAACACAGGGCAGATATGTCAGCGCAGTCGGGACCAGTGCCAATGAGAGAGGGCAGAGCTTCTGATTGATAACATGCGCAACTGCAACTGAAACAGGCCCTGTGGATTGATTAGTTGAACACTGGAATTGACTGTTTCTGTCAAATAAGAACAAAAATAAACATAAAATATTCCTTCACAGAAATGGCGTGGAGCTACACATCTGAGGTGACGTGTAATTTATGAGAAATGCAGAAGTGGTAGAAGTACATGTATTCTTTACTCAAGTACTGATTCCACTTCTTCACTCTAGTAAAAGTGAAAAAATACACACAAAAAAAAGTGAAACAGACTTCTCCCTCTTTATACTACAAAAGCCTGGTGCATCTCTTGCAGCCATTAATGGATACCCTGCATGTCTTTATGAATTGCTGACGTATGGTGACAAAATCTCAATATCACAATACTCTGCAATTGGATATTGGACATCCTCACAAACAGACCCTGGACATTTTAGATTAGCGGTCTGAGAACCGCAGAGCGAGAATTGTATTGTGAAGCTTGCAGATGACACCGCCATCATTGACCGAATTACAAACAATGATGAGATGTCATCTCAGGAAGAAATCATCAGTCTTGCGGAGTGGGGCACAGAAAAAAAACAACTTACTGCTCAACATCAAAAAAACCAAAGAACTGATTGTTGGTTTTCAGAGAAAGAAGGCAAAGATTCACACCCATGTCTTCATCAGTTGAGCCGAGGTGGATCAGGTGAACAGTTGCAGGTTCCTGAGAATCAACGTCACAGAGAACCTGTCATAGACATCACACATCTGCGCCTGGTGGAGAAAGGAACGGCTGTATTTCTTAAGGAAACATAAGGAGGCCAAAAAGCAGGTCATTAAAACTGCCCAGAACATCATTGGTACCCATCTATCAAGCACCAGTGATCTCAGGGAGGTGAGGTGCCTGTACAGAGCCCAGAGGACACTAAAACACAAAACTCACTCCAGCCACAGACTGTTCATGCTGCAGACAGGAGATACAGAAATATCTGCTGCTGCACCACCAGACTGAGGAGCAGCTTCTCCCCTCGGGTTGTGAAACTGCTTAATTCATCCTCAGCACTCCAACTTATTAATTAGTTTGTTGATTTGTTTATTTTTATTTATCTCTACAATGAAGTCTGATCAAACAGTCAAGGAGGGAACTAGAAGAACAGCTGTTTCTGCGCAAGGCTAACTGAACCTCACTTCATATGAATATAATTCAAAGACCTTTAAACTTAAACTATTCTGACTGATAAAATATAAAAAACAATCTACTGAAAATAACTAACATTAACTTTGCTTCAATGATGTGCAAATCAGTGTTTGATGTCAGTTCCAGAACTTGAAACATTACGATAAACACAAGAACACATCAGGTCTAATTAAGCCTTTTTTTTCTTTTGATAAAAAATTCCCTCATCTCTGCAGGACAACCAAAATACTTTGTTCGGCCTCGGCAGAAGCTGGTCCCCAAAGTTCTTTGAATCATGGTGAGCCCTTTTGGTTCTGCGGTACTAAAAAGTCTCTCACAGGCAGCTGACAAATTCATCCCGCCTTTTCTCTGCAGTCCTC
>JAJHUR010075194.1:0-20930 GCA_027495735.1 Lutjanus campechanus | reverse complement strand
TTTTTTTTATCTTGTGTTGTCTGTTGTGCTTGAGTGTGAGATACATACATGCATGTACACACCAAGGAACTTCTTTTCTCTTCAAAAGCTTTGAAACAGTCAAGACTGTTTTGAAAATGTAAGGAGTAGAAAGTACAGACATTTGTGTTAAAATGTGAAGTAAAAGTAAAAAGTTGTATTTGTATTTCATTACTCGAGTCGTCACCTCTGAAAAGATGAACCTCCAGTGAAGAGGATCTGTTGAACTGGAAGGTGACTTACTTTACTTCATATCAAGCTCCTTCAGGTGAAGGTGAGTAATCAGAACAGGGGTGTTATACAACAACCGCTCTGTCTGTTGTGTTATGTCACCATCACTCTGTTAAACTGAGACAAGGTGAACAGTAGATACACACTGAAGAGTTGATTCAACCAGAACACAAAAAAAACTCACTTTGCTGCTCTCTCATCTATTTTGGAATCCAGCCATACATATCATTTTGTTTTTATCTGCTCAGGTTTTGAGAGATATTCATCTCTTGAGATTTCCACGTTCACCCCAATACATCAGATTTATACTGTATGAAATTTTATTTCTCTGACTCGTTCACAGTATTGAGATTCAACAGCGACATCTTTTTTCCCCCGGAAACAATGTCCCTGTTACTCTGGATAATCCACAAAACACCCTTCCAACAGTTTCCAGAGGAACCTTGTGACAGTTCCAGTGGAAATCATTCACACTCAGTTCTGTGGATTATCCACAGTAACTGGGACATGGTTGTATAAGAAGACACAGTCTAATTTTTCAGGGTGCCCCTGTGGAATAGTGGTGTAAGGTGTACATACCATTTAATTGCAGTATCCTGTTTGATTCTGGATGGGGACCCCTGAGGCAACATCTCCCTCACTCTCTAAAAGTATTTTAAACACTGAGGTCATGAGTTTAAATGTACTCAAAAATATGTTTCTCCTCTTGTTCCTACAGTTCGGATGTTTGAGCTTCACTTTGCTCAATGATGTGTGTGCAGAATTTGACAGTAGAAGGTTTTCACGCTTCTCTCTGCTAATTAAAAATCTGATTTTAAGGTGTGGGCCCACAATGAGTTTGCAAGTCAATCCTGGTCTTACTTCAAACATGCACAACCGTGATGTAGAAACTTTCAGCCATAAGTGCACAAACACTGAGGAGGGACTTTACATTGAAGTAGACAGCCCGTTTTCAAAGTGTCAAATATGCCAGCTTGGTCAGTGCCCCTGTGCTTCAAAGTATAGCCCTTTTTACACAGAGATGGCGCAATACTGCCGCAACAAAGGCTCATCTTTACACCGCCTTTGTTTTGTCTTTTTTTACACTGCACCAAACAACGCCCCTGTGATCTTATACAGCATGCCAGCATTGTGGAATCAAAATTAGGCGTGGCATGGCACAGCTGGAACAGTCAACAAGTGATTCTGCTCCTCAGCTTTTTCTACTCACATGTAGAGATGACAGCCTGGATATTAAGTTATAATGTAAAGCTTTTTGTGGGTTTTCTGAATAAATGGAGTCAGTTCCTCTGCAACAATTAGGTTAAAAAGATTGTCTTCTGTGATGATCTGTGGGATATGTGTGGATATATCTGGTGTGTGTCAGTGTCCAATCATCTCTCTCCCTCCCTCTGCTTAGAAACAGCTGACAAATATGTGGAATAAGATCGTGATTTAAAAAAAAACCAAACACCTACAGCAGTGAACATAAAATCAACAGCGTCCTGTTCTACCTTGCCGATTTACCTTTTTACACAGACGTCTATTCAGTGTTCTTAATACCCCCACTAGTGGTATCGTGTTTGTAACTGCTGTACAGATGGTGAGGTGGAATAATGGTGCAACAGTCCTACCTTGAACAGGCTGTGTAAAGGGGGCTTACAATGCTGTAGGCACCCCTGCTGCTTCATTTCTGGAGGCGTCCCTCTCAATTTGATGTATTAAATTATTTTATCTGTAACAGGTAAAAATGGAAATGAAAAATGCTGTAGCCCCATAAGCAGTAGTTTCTACGTTTGCACATTTCCTCTCCGTGACTAATGCTCTCCTTTTGTGTTGCCAATTTCACTGAGGCACTGTGTATACAATGCAAGGTGAGTGGATGTGTCATGAAGCTCTGCTATTTTTCTTTCATTCAAGGTAAAAGTAAAAGCAGACAGTAAAACAGTCTTTCAAAGGACTTTAAAACTCTTCATGACAAGCCCAAAGAGGTATTTATTCAACTTGTAAAATGTTTTTTTGTTTCACGTTGGCACTGCATGTGCCGTATAATTTATTGAGGTTTTTTTTTCTGTATTCTTTCACAAATATAGTTCTCATGGCGTGTCTAAGGCGAGGATGCATCAAAGAAACAAGATGTGTCCAAGCAATGAACACCTGCTTTTTTGCCATATAGAGAGCTACCATCTCACATCATCACAAGTAATGCTATGTGTTCCTTTTAATGAGGCACATAGATATGTGGTCTCTGGGCCTGACAGTTGCTGATTATGGGGTACCACCTATGATGTGCTGAGCTTCATCATAGAAACTCCAGCCAGCAGACTATTGGATAGGTACCGACTTTTTTTCAAGAAACAAATCAAAAGCCAGCAGTGCTGCAGGTTTAAGACACCAGAGCAGTTTGTGTACAAGACTGGGCTCCCTGCTATGGACTAGGGATGTGTTTTGTGTACATTATCCTAAACACGGTAGCCTTTAGCATTTAGTCATTGGACATGACATTGAACATAGTTGGCTACACAGCAATGTCTCGCATACAGCTGTCTGTAAATACTGTATTTGACCTAAATTTGTGATTTTGATTTGGCTGATTTTAAAGAAAAAAATAAGATGCTATTTCCTTGTTTGCTTATTTTGTGACTGCTTCTCAGCTTGTTTGCCCTGCTGCTGCTCTTCTTTTTTTTTTTTTCCTGTGTGCAGGGCTGGACCTGAAGGCAGCTCAGGCAGTGACACCTCTCCCCAGAGACGTCTCCACTGTGGCTTTTATTGTTTTATTCAAGACCCAGGCAATATATCCTCACATCATTGTGATATTCTCTCTGTATGTATTTTTTGTAAATAAATGTAATATTTACTCCTAATTTGTTGTGAATAAATTTACTAAAGAATTTATACATAAGTATATCTCCCATCTTTGTCACAGTGTACTGTAACTGCTGAGTTGTGAGTCTGACTCCTGTCCTGTCCCTCAAAATAAAGGCACAAAAACTATTTGGTTAGGTTTAGGAAAACATCATAGTTTGTAACTAAAGTTTACATATGTGAATATACATGATGTATGCAAGCTGCGTAACGTTACACAACTTGTGTACTTTATGTAAGTTAAAAAGAAATCAGCACTGACTCTTGGATTGATACAGGAAACAAACCTGGGTGAAAGTCCTCTGTGTGTTGCAGACACAGAATTTCTTGCTTCTGTATATTATGTCACCTGGCTTTGATGGCACATGAAAACATAATGCTAGAGGGGCGCCTCCAGAAATGATGCTAGAGGGGCACCTACAGGCAGCTCCATACAGGAGTCTGAAGCATAGGAGCAGTGACCAAGCTGCCGCATTTGATGCACTGAGAGTGACAACTGGACGTCACTGTACTCAGAGAAATCTCAGATAAGGATGTTTCAAAACAGGCAAATTCAGCTGAAATTACTTCATCAGCAAGGCTATGTGGAATAAGTAAGAAAAATATGTGGATGACCTGATCCTTCAAGCTCAATTACTCACTTTATAGGACACAATGGATAGGAATGATAAAAGAATAGATAATCATAGATAATCACAAAATACATCTGAACCCACACATCATGACTAAACTGTAGCAGTGTTTGATACAATCTGAGCTTCGTGTGTCCCACTGTCAGCTGTAGAAACAGCCAGTGTAGCCTGGAGGCACATTCACACCATGCATACCTGCCAAAATGAAGGTTTCAAAATACAGGAGGTTTTTTGGCACCAGTAGGAGGCAGATATAAATAGATATAGCAGCCGTCCAAGTCTGCTTTAATATACAGATGTATTTAGATTTTGGCAGATGCTATTTACACCCAGGTGTATGTAGCCTAACATGACAGAAACAAGCACCCAGATGTCTGTAGCCAACAACACTATTTGAACCCAGGATGTAAATAGCCAACGTCTGTGCAGAAACAAACCAAACAAACCATTATCTTTTCCTAAACCAAGTAGCCTTGTTAGCTAAGCCTAATCAACTTGTGACTGCAAACTGAAAATATTTTTTAATGAAAATAAGCCAATTGTGTTATCACTGACTTCTGATTCAAGAATAAAATCCCGGTCTTGTGTATGAAAGTCCAGTGCTTAACCCATTCACCCACCACAGC
Source organism: Lutjanus campechanus (assembly GCA_027495735.1). NCBI lineage: Eukaryota > Metazoa > Chordata > Actinopteri > Lutjaniformes > Lutjanidae > Lutjanus > Lutjanus campechanus. Next base: position 16,579 of record JAJHUR010075194.1, on the reverse strand, counting down.
ATCTTTTCTATAGAGAATTTGTTGCTCTTTATAGCTTCAATAACACAGGAGGCTGGGTGTGAATATCCTAATAACTGCCTATTCTCACTCAGGTGCAAATAAACAATCTGTTAGATGTTTAGTGGAAAGGGACCGGTGGAATTCTGCTGTGACATTTTGACATACGCTAACGTAACATTAACCTGCCTACGCAGAGCACAGCTGTGCACACGCCCCATGAATCGGGCTGTGGGTTGCCAGGTTGCGGTGACAGACGGGTTGAAATTTTATGTAGCATGTGGATTGTGTGTGTAGACTGTGTTTCATAAATGATCTGGCAACTCAGGTGGCATCAGAGAAAGATTCCAAAGCTATGGATCCGTGTATGATGATAACTCATAATAAAGTTTGATGGCCATGCAAATTACAGGAGCTTCCCAGGAGAAACAATAAAACAGGAGACTGCTGGTAGACGGCTTCGAAACACACACGAAAACGAGAGTGTTGGCGGGTCTGCATTATGTGGATCTGAAGTACTTTAGAAATTTAAGAACTTTATTGGTTCAGTAGTCAACTGCAGGAGATGACCCCAAAAAGTAAGGTTTAATGAATATAAAGAGATTCATGTTGACACCCGATACCCTGCAGTTGCTCATGCAACTCAAATGAAAATGAAGTGCAAAGCTCGGTCTCAACTGATGTAAATATTCATCCATTCCTTCATTTGATATTAACTAGTATGAACACTAAGGATGTAAATTATAAAAGAGTGCAGTTAAATGTTCTGAGCTGAAGTGGAAGAGGATTTGTTTTGACACCAGCAGCTTCCAAAGACTCAGGGAAACTCTACGACTTCAAGCCTGCAGATTTTGAGTATTTTAGGGAGGATTACGGGTGGAGTATCACTTTAAATTTGATGCTTCAGTTCTGCTCAGAGGATTTTATGAAGAACTGAGTTGGAGATTTGTCCCAGATGCATCCTTCAGTGGTTAATTAAACAAAGGAATCAGGCCCGCGTCTTCCACGAGATGAATGATCCAAGGAGGGCTCAGCGGTGCTACTCGCACACCACGAGCCTTAAGACAACAAGAAGGCATGTGTGTTTCTTATGTACAGCCAAAGTAAACAAACTGAGATGTCTCGGTGCATATGTATGTACCAGTGTGAATCTGTACACAGATGCAAATGCGCACTCATGCAAAGCACATACATGTACAGGAGCGTTCCTCTCCGGGGTTATAGCTCCTGCCAAGCACTGCTCATTCATGCGCACATGAAACACACAGTTTCCTCCGAGGCATACCACACATACATCAACTCTGACTCTGAGCACATTCGCAGCACTTACAGATGCACACCTGATCTCAGCTCTTTTGGTAGTAGTAATAAATGAAACATGAATGCCACGTTGTTAATTTCTCTGACTGGAGCTTCCCCTCTTTGTCCGCGCGCACAGGGACGCTGGAATCCTCCCGTCTCCGTTTGCCTCGTACATTATTGACAGACGTACCTGAACGTCTCATTACTGAACTTCGGATAAAGGAGATGGAGGAGGCGGGGGAGGTGAAAAACTGGAAGGGGGCATGTGTCTGAATCTCTTTCATCTTCTTCATGTGTTGCACACACATACACACACTGCTTGTTAATAATGCAGCAGGTGCACAGTGTGCCATACATACTGATCACAGCAGCGGACGTATAACATATACAGCATTGTGAAGCCCCCTCACGCACACACTCACACTTTTGGATTTTTACACTTGTGGGGACTGTCATTGACATTATGCATCAGATTATATAACCCCAAACCTTAGCCTTAACTAAACCTAACTTCTCTCAAAACCAGGTCCTGACCCCCAAACAGCCTCTGAAGAAGTGAAAGGCACTTGTTCTGACTCTGTTTAAACTGTAAATTGGTCCTTACAAAGATAGGATTTCAAGAGCACATACATGTCAATATTTGACCTGTCAGGCTGTGGTTCCTATAGCTTTGCTTGTCAGGCCTGTCACAAGTGTTCAGCATTAATCTTCACAGATGTTGAAGCCCTAATCCATGAATCAGTTGTTTTATTGTACTCACTGCATACTAACAGTATATTCATATTGTGATGTTCTACATAATCTGTACTTTAATTTACAGGTCTGCTGTATGTGGCTCACAGATTTACAATTAGCCGGGAAGGAGAAAAACCCAGAAAAGACAGCATTTATTCAGACCACAACACATCTTATATTTATGTTAATCTGTGTTTATCTTGTGAATCAGAAACAAAAGCAGAAGTAGCATGAAGCTGCCAGAGGCTCTACTTTTACTTTTAACCTAAACCTTGTAGTTTTGTAAGATAAGATTGGATCAGATAAGCAATAAGTACAGATAAATAGACAAAGTACAAGAGTTAAATAATAAGAAGTGCACAAAACTAAATACCAATAGAATAAAAAAGAAACTATACAAAAGCAAAAATTACAAGGTAAAGCGACAACAGCACAGTGATAACAGCAGCGCAGTCAACAGTTACGTTAAGTGTGCAGCAGACAAATATATGATATAATTAAGTAATGGTACTTAGTACTGACTGTGTTAATACAGACATATATTTTATGCTTAAATCTAAATCTAAACTAAATCATAACCATAGTGGTAGCAGAGGACTGTCATATGAATAATTTCTGTTGAAGTTATTTGTAACGATTTCAGACGACACTGACAAACAATTCAAACACTTCTGTTGATAGGGGCATTCGATCTAAAAATATTCACGCTATATGTGTTGTTCTGAAAAAAAATACAGTGTATTTCAGTTTCACTTCATTTGAGGCACTTGTCGGCCATCTCTTTGATGGCACATTTTTTCTGCAACGTGGAGGCAACTTCTTCTATTGAGGGAAAATACTTATGTCAGAATCACACGTTGTTGTTTGTCATTTATGATTGGGAGCCAGTCTTCAAAGGGGCTGGTCTCACATAAAAGCTGGTCTAATGGCAGGCACCAGGAGGAGAGCAGAGACATGGATGCGTGGGAGTGTGGGCTACAGATGAATGCCAAAAGCAACGATTATCCATTATTAACCATGACAGACAACGAATGGTGATTCTCAGCCCTGCGGTATTTTGGTTATTTATGAAAGTGAATGAACTGAAACCAAACAACTTAAATGTCCTGTAGAGGAGAGGACTGGAGCTGACTTGAGTGGAGGTGGCCTGACCATGCAGTTGAGTGAGGGGTGTTGGGGTTTCGTTAATAGTTTGATTACTAGTTTAACTACATTTGCAGTAGTTTGTTAGAGTGCCCTTCCAGCGGACAAAACTTGATAAAGTGCACGACGACTTTTGGCGTGCTGGTCCCCCACCGTGTTTTTTTTGCCCCTGCCTCTCTGACAGCCTCAATCCACTACTGCCCTATCCTGTCCTTCAAACACATCCTCAGGCTGCCTAAGTGTGGGTAGGTCTGCTCTAGTCCCTAAATCAAACACACCTAGACTTGACTCAGTGTCAGTTCAGGTGTACCTCCATGTAACAGAGTGACTCCAGATTCAGATCATGATAATTTCCTGATACAGTTTGGATGTAGTTGAGCTATTTTTTGAAAGTAGTCTTAGTAGTCTGGATGTTGTTTAACAACTTTTAATTGTAATATAGTTAGGACTGGGTATCATTTAAAAAAATGGGATACCAATACTATTACCAGTACCCAAATACCAGTCGAGTACTTAATTTGAAAACTTTTTGCAAAGGTTCTTCTTTATGAGGAACACTGGCAGTGATTGGCTGTGAGCAAATTCATACAGTCATTTCTCTTTTTCAGATCTGGGTACCAAAAAGATTGAATGCAGATAGTTTCAATACTATGTGGTAATGGGTTATTTCATTTGATACCTTAAAAGTATTGAGTACCGATACCCAGTCCTAGATATAGTACAATAGTATAGCTAGTATTTTGCTAATCTACAGTTTTAAAGCATGAGAAACACTGCAGTGAGTGGAGCAATGGCAGAAAACAAGTCACACTCGTTTCTTGTTTAGTGGCAACCTTGGCAATCAGGATCAGGTATGGCCTCTTAGTAGCTGGTGCAGCCACAAGTCTCAGTGGTAATTAAATCCCCGTGACCTAAAACAAATCATTTCACCAGTGCTACCTGTGCCGTGACACCTAATAATAAAAAGTCCCAATAAAAGTAATACAGTTGTAATCCTCCATTCCTTGAGAGAGTGCCAGGTGATATGCTGTGAGGGAGAACAGGGGGAGGATCTGTTCATGTTTGGCAATGAAAGAGCAAAGCAATGTCTTTTAAGCTCGAGTCAGCGCTTCGGTGACGCTGACCTGGGATCCTCCACCGGAGGAGCTGTTGTGTTGAATCCCCACAGCAATTATCCAGGCCTCCAACCCACGTCACACCATTTACACTTAAGAGAGAAGGGAGAGGGAGCTCATCCATGTGGAAGTACAGTATGAGCTGAAGCAAACACACATGCAGAGTGGATATTACACACAGTGCAAAAGTACTGTAACTACATTAATAAATAGCCTAATTACATCCTCAAAGCAAGTGACAACAAATGCACGAGCTGCCACTGGAAACCACAAAACACACAGGCAATAATATGAATTTCATATGACGGGATTACAATAGACATGGGATGAATGAACACTCACACATATGCACACAGCTAATTTTCTCTTATCCCCCCTACTTGTCGACATGCAATTAGATAAGCGAGTGTTCGACAAGGCACTTGGCACCCACACGCTTCCATTTCAGAGCGGCTTTCATAACCATAAAGCTCAACTCTACCGGCCCACTTTGACCGAACTCTATCAAACGGAGCCCCTCATCCCACTCAACAACCGGCTCTCATTTCTCCCGCTGTCACACAGTGTCTAACCCTAATGGAAACGGCCCTCCTGTACACCACCGTGCCATTAAATATGATTCTTACACTCAGATAAACCACATTCTGTTATGGAGCACTTGAAAATGACTTTGAAAAAAATCTAATCCACTCTTTTTCTGCAGTTTGGTGACTCTGATTAGATTCTTGTTCCCAAATGTCATCAGTGAAAACATGTTCTTTAATAATGTTTTGGAAATGAAAGTGATTAATTTAGTTGAGCGATCAAGGGGAAGAACGGACTCATCATCCAGTAATTGAATGAGGAATTGTCTCTCTAATGTGAGTAGTTTTGTAGAGAAAGAAAATAAAGTTTCAAACTGTATGTACAGCAACATTTAACAGTCGGCAGTAAAACAAGGTAAAAGACTACACTCTCCTTAACAAGTGGAGGAAAGTGGGCTGAAGTTACTGCAACTCCATCCTTCATTGCTTCATCTTATTCTCCTCCTGCCCACAACTTCCTGCATCCCTGAACGCACACATTATTTTTTTTTACTGCCTGTATGGTGTAGAAACAACGTCATGCATAGAAAATGATTTATTTAAATGGTGCAAGAGCCACAGAATAATTAAATACTGACAAAACCTTTCAAAATCATCACAAGTTTTAAATTTGAAGAAAATTACAACTAAATGAATCAACAATAGTTGAACACTTTACAAATCTTGGTCACTGAATTTTCACAAGACTGGGCCCATAAATTGACCTGACATGCGAGATGGTTTGTTACACAGAACCGTCTGGGAAGCTATCCTTAGAAACTGTTTGGAAAAGGGCAGGCACTTTTAAAAACCATTTGGCAGATGATTGGATGAACCATTTGTCTAGCATGTCTAACAAGGGTTAAATTCAACAAATCAGATCACACTCTTGCTGATGCAAAAACATCTTTTCCATCAACAAAGGCCTTCAGTGTCATTCTTTGCTCTTCTTTCCATGAATAGATACTCTCCAGTTCTGACATAACTGATGCTTTCACAGTATCTATGCTAACCTCTTCGGGGCTGCCATTGTTTGAGATGAGTTGCCTCCATGGATACCTCTCACTGTAGTCACACATAAAAACATGCCCGTAGCTGCCAGTAGTCCCTCCTAGGACCCTCACTGGCTGCACCAGTTTTGGTGCGGACACAAATGGACAACTTAAAGCCTGACTAGATGGACTGACGCATGATCTCAAAAAAGGTAACCCATAAATGAAAGGAGAGATGACGGTGAATCAAAAAATCAGTGTCTCTTACATGTGTATTAAAATTGGTAGATAACATCAAAATACTTGGTGTTGGTTTGGTCTTGAAAAAAATAACATACCCTTCCAGGTGCTGTGTGTATTTAGGAAGCAAAGATGTGCACCTGTATCCTAATTATACCACAGTTTTACAGAACAACCAATGGATGTAATATATATCTCTGACCTGCTGTCTGTGTTTTTTTGGCATAAAACTGAACATTATTAAATATTATGATATATTTTACTTGGGAGATTTTTGCAAGAAATGACTACCTGCCAAAAACCCACATGTAGCCTCGATATCAGTAACTTACAAGTTTTGGAAAGGCATGGATTAAAAACCCACAGGTCTGTGTTGGGCACAAACACTTTTCAGAGGCTCTCGGTAAGAAAAATAACTGTTGTTTATGTTGACTTAACGTCACCAGACGTGTTTTCTTGTTGGAAATGCAATTGAGACGGGTTGTTGTAGCCTATATGTGTCTTGGCTGACAGCTGCTCTACTGGCACTGACCCTTTTAGTGGTACAGCTTACTAGACCGTACAGGTCTACTCTCACCCCTGTCAACAAAGGAAGGTCAGTATATACTGTAATAAAAACAAAAATATCCTTGTCCACACTGACACAATGTTACCTTCCTTCAAAGGCGTCAGTACGTTTCAAATATAGTACATGTGGGAGAAAGTGTTCTTAGCTCATGAAAAGTTCACATTTTGGAGATAGGCTTTCACAGTAAAACACTGTTATTAATTCTGGGTGGTCACAAGTTTAATCCCTGCAACAGCAACAGCCATGTGCGCGCACAGTGCTCTCACTCTGTAAATCGTTTGGGATAAACCAGCATGAACTGAACCCCTTTAAAGGTTTGATTCCCTCTGCAGCAGACCGTGCTAAAGGTGGATGCACTGTACTGTGGGACACAATGAAATGTGTTAACTGTGCTCCCTGGAGGCACCCGCTGCATATTTGTTCATTAAGTTCATTGCACTTGTGGTTTTGGTGCTCGCAGTCGTGGCTGAATGTGTGGAAGGGCACCTTGAAGGTCGATGGAGGGCCGCTGCCCTTCGAGAGGATGACAGAGTCATTTGTCAAACGGGAAAGGCCATGAATTTACTGCACCCGCCGACTTATCCGCATGTTTAACCCCCTGTGCTCTCAATACACACACACACACACCACCTGCCCCTGCAATGTACGCAAGGGGATCCGGATCTGATGGAATTAGAGTGAGACAGGGAGAGAGAGTTTATTTAATTAGGGGGAGACAGGAAGAGGACTGAGTGACATCATTTCAATGTCGCCTCTCACCCCCCCCTCATCGATACAGTTCACTGTCAAGAGCTCCATCTGGTAGACACATGACACACACACACATTTATGTCCACACACACATTGCGCAATTCAGTACACACACACACACGGACACACAGACCAACACGTACACTGCATGCTCTCACTGAGTCAGTAGTTCAGACAAAAAAAAAAAGAAAAAGAAAAAAAAGCTCCTCTATTTCACACATCTGAGCTATTAATCAGCTCCTTCATTGCCTCCATATGGCTCTGACATTCTGCCCATGTCAGTTGTTCATGCAGAGGTCCATCACTGTCACGCGTCACACACATACACGTCAGATACCACGTGAAGCTGAGATCAAGGATCAAGAATATCTTTATTGTCCCCATGGGGCAATTTGTTTTACAGCCGGCACTAACCACGTAATCATCAAAAAATCAATAAACAAAACGTCCAATATGAACAATAAATACAGTAAAAAATCACATTGAGTTGTTTAAAATGACAATGACAGCAGGGACAAATGAGTTATTAAGTCTAATGGTCCGGCATCTTGGCAGATTGTATCTGCGGCCAGACGGAAGCAACTTGTACTCCTCAGACCGGCTGGTGGCTAGGATCAGCCAGAACTGACTGGGCCTTCTTCAGTGACCTAACCTTGTACTGATGAGGAGGGCCATTCAATGTCTGCCTGCAATTTTGCTGCACACTTTGATGAAACCCTGCAGACTATTTCTGTTTTTGAGGGTAAGCAACTTGTACCAGCTAATAAAGGAGAACGTAAGGACTGATTCAATTTTTAATGTACCTGTTTTTTCTGTGCATTTAACCAAAGATACATTTCTGCCATTTGCACATAAATGGTAGACAACAAAGTACTTTCTATTCTATTGTTTGTCATGGGATCATCATTAAAGAATGCAGTCTGGTGGAACTTCTACGGCTGTCAAAAGCACCACAATTAAAATGAAAAAATACTATGGTAGATGGTTAGCAAAAATAGTGTAAACTCTTGTGAATAATAAGTCTTGATCAGCTGAAGGGCTGTTTGACAGACTCCCTCTCAGATGGCTCGGGAGGTAGGTGGCCCAGCTCTGATTAGAGGGTAACAGTATGTGGCATTTTGAGCCATTTTTAAACCATGAAATGCGTTTTTTGTTTTTTTTAAAGAAATTTATAAAGAAATATTCAGTATTCAGAAATGTTTAAGTGTGCAATACCTCTTTAAGTTTAGTTATCAGGGGTATGCATGTTTGTGTGTAAGTAGAGAAAATGGGCCAATCCCTCATAAACTTGGTGCATTTCTTAAAAGCTCCAACCACTGCCCCACTGAGGCTTCGGAGCTACTGTAGTGTACCGGCACAATCCCAGAAGTATAGAGCCAATGTGTTTGAATTTTTAACAGCATGTACCTGTGATGTTGTGTAAATGTAGGAGCCTTTCTTTATTCAAGTGCAGGAAATGTATGTCTGCATGTGTGACTGTGTATGCTGTAGGTACAGTATGTGTCCAGTTGTGTTAGCGTTAAATATGCTTCCCTGCCCGAGTGTGTGTGCACACGTGTGTGTGCATCTCAGCATGGAGTGGATAGAAGGAGCCTCAGCGGAGAACCGCACAGGAGGTGAAGTGTTCAGTGAAGTGTGTTTTGTGTATTTTGTGTGTGTGTGTGTGTACAGTGGGAGGACTGAACCTCCCATGGCTGGATCAGTGGCTAACCACAGGGGATGAGGTGTCCATGAGAGCTGTCAGTGAAATCCAGCATGACCACATTTTACGCATGAGCAGGTGACATTTAATGGATTGGCTCTGTTTACACAGATGGAAAATGTGACATATTTCTTCAAAGGGAGATTCTGTTGTTGCGTAAATGAATAAAATCTCCCTTTATCTGCTGCATGAGGAGATTTCAAAACAAGATTTCCTGAACAGACTGAGGTCGGGTATTTATTACATTTGAAACTGGGCTACAACAAAGTGTAGGCTAAAAGAATCTTGAGCCAAGTGTCTCTTTTAAGTCCTTAGAGATTCTTTTTATGTATCAGGTAAAAAGGGGAAGAAAGCCAAGCTGCTTAGTGTCAAGATTAAGATTTAAGCTCTAGGGAAAAAAGAAGAAAAAGGAGGGTAACCTTACTCAGTTAGAAAGACATTTTGGGAAACACACTTATTCACTGTCATGCCAACACAAATCTAAAAACCGTATGTAAAATATTAAGATGAAACCAGCAACCAGTCACTTTAGGAAACCGAAGGACAGGGCTAGCCAGGCGATCAAATGAACATGCTATATTAAACACAGATATGAGTTAAAACAGCTGTTTTTATGTTTCTGTTGTCTGCTCAGTATCACATCAGTTTGTGAAATAGTCACAAAATTAAATAAATCGACAACTTGTGTCTATTAACAAATTTTTCTTGACAGTCAGCACATCTTTCAAAGTCATAATGTTGGAGATTATAACTCAAACCACAATCTCTTCCTAAACCTAACCTAAGAGTAGCTTTGGCACCTAAACCTACCCAAGACTTTTATTTTGAAAGTGTAACTGGAAAGTTGACTATCAAACAAAAATGGAAAATTGTGTCCTTGCACATGGTTCAGTAGATTAAATGTCATGACAATCTGACAAAGAGAGACAGAGACCTATAATGTAGCTTCAGAGCAATTGAAAAATGAAATGTCTTACATCAGACGCATGTGTAAGGCACAATTGTGCAGCTTGTGCACAAGGGCTTGCTCCTAATCTGATGCTGAAGGTCTTGCATGGCTTCATGAATGGATGGAATGTGCTTATAAGCACTTTCACATTTCTATACAGCAACTGGAACATAAAAGCAAAAGCACTTCATTGAATGTATTTGTATCTATTTGTTTTAAACCAATTGATTTCTTACAAATCAAGGTTTTGTAGAAAATATGTTTAGAAAACTTCAAGGTTCAAATTGAGAGGCAGGGGTCGTATTACAGAAACTTCCTAACTTGCAGATCCTATCTTAAGTGTTTGGTAACCATAGTGATACGTGGGGGTGCTTAATGCGAAAGCATAGTTAAAATCAAGTGTATCTCTGGCCCAAATTTGGATCCTATGTTAGACTCTTCCTATCTTAAGTTAAAGCTTAAGACAAAAGTTTCTGTAATACCTCAGATTTTTACATGTGTGTCACACGATTGGCAACAGGAAACCACAAGAATGATCCTTTAGGTAATTTGCAGTATAAAAAAATAACTTAAATCTCTTAAAAAACATCTGACTTGCAGATATGCAGAAAAAGTGAGTTTAGACTTGTGTGACTGGAACATGTTTGCATGAGCGCACATGCAGGTAAAAACAACTGTGTCTTCACCACTTTACAAGACTGACAGCTTATTTTAAGCCTTGCATCCCATCCATCAAGGTAACCCTAACTGATCGCAGCAAACACACAGGCTGGGCTTCTTTTCGGTGCATGAAAACGCTGCTGCGGCATTACATGGTGACCCCGGGGTCACGCTGAGACGGATCGGGGTCTCACAACAAATGCATCCAGCCGGCAGGAACAGAAATCATCTGGGAGGCTGTAAAACAGCAGGGAAATGGTTTTGTTCATAACCCCTTGTCAGGGGAGGTCACATCGCAGATTATTTTGCAAACATGTCAAAGCGCATGTGTGCCTTTATGGGAAACATGCTAGCGGGTGGAAATGGCAGGATCATGTTGATTTTTTTTGCACATAATAAACTCCCTTGATAGCAAAATGCTCGTAATGGACTGCACTGAGGTGAGACATGGAAAAAAAAAAGAGAAAAAAGCAGCCATAGTGAGCACCGCAGAGAATCCCTTCTGCTGCTGCTGAAATTGAGTTTCTCGTGGAAAATTGCTGATGTTGTATCACATTTATTACATCACACCCAAATATAAAACAACTGGAGGATTGTGCCAAAACAAATCTCCCTGAACATTTGTAGATATTAGGGAGCAAGCAAATAATGAAAAATCTAAATCATCTTCTGGACACTCCACCTTTGCATTTTCAAATTAAACACACACACATATTGGCGTTACCAACGACAAGAGCACAGACATGAAAGGCAAGACATCGTGCTGCTCTCAGAAAATTACACTCTTGAGGCAAATTGAAGTTCAGTGGAGGAAATAAACAGAGAGCTCAGGACTGAGAGGAAGAGACAGCCCTTTGATGTGGTGAAATTAAAGTTCGTGTTGTCTGTGGCCGAGAAAACACTTGACTGTGTCCCCTCTCTGTAGATATGTGAAGACGGTGGGTATTAATTTTCACTTTGGAGAGTATCTGTAGCTCTGCATACATGAGTGCAAACCTGTTGTCAGGCTGCGCAGTGATGTGTCCTCATGTACACTCAACAAAAATATAAATGCAACACTTTTGTTTTTGCTCCTTTTGAAGTAAAAAATCCAAGACTTCCTCTGTGCACACAAAAGGTTTATTTCTCTCAAACTCTGTTCAGATCTGTGTTAGTGAGCAGCCAGCATACCAAGGTAATCCATCCATCTGACAAATGTGGCATAGAGAGATGCTTTTTAAACAACATTATTATTGCACAGGTGTGTCTTGGACTGGTTACAATAAAAGGCTGATCTGAAATGTGCAGTTTTATTATGAAAATTCATTTATAAGGCACTGAACTATATTTATTTCATACAGGGCGACAGATACCTTTTCGCCCCAGGAGCACAAAGTCATGACCTGCCCTAATCTGTCTCTGACTGGCTAGTACTCATTACCGTTGTTGGTTGTGTTGGTTAGGTTTAAGCATGAGGAGTGATTGATTAGTTGGGCTGGGGCGATATTCTTATACCCTTCTTTGTTATTATCACTATACTTGGGATCCAATTCCATATGTATTGTTGTCTTAAAGCTGCAGTAGGTAGAAAGCCTACAAACTGTTCTTGAGTCTCAAATGAGTTAGGTTTTGTTTCTGCATCCTCAGCCCCTCCTACCAGATGAGCAGCATGTGCTTCATGCACGCGTGCAACAGTTTACAGAGGCAATCATGAGCGAGCACAGAACGACAGACATCAACTGTGTGTAATAAAACAAGACACCTGACAGTACAAAACCCCGACAGAGGAGAGAAACTACGTTTCAAAACATGAAGATTCAGTGTGAAGCTACAGAAGTACATAAAGAGACTTTTAATAACATCTTTCTCTCTGCTCTCCTGTGCAAGCTCAGTATCACAACACTCACTTGTTTGAGGGGGAAAAAAGGAGGCTTGCCACGGTTTGGCTGTGGTCAGCGCAACGTGATTGTAGCCCGCTTGGAGGCCAGTTGGACTCGCTTTGTCTACTCCAGAGTGGGACCATCTCGGATGCCGCTTGCCGTGACACAAGCAGTAATGGAAATGAAAATCTGTGGCAACATGGTTTGACTCAGTGCAGCCAAAAATGCCAGTACAAAAGCATTATGTGTGTCTCAGTACTCACCAGAGAAGTTGATTCTTTCATCTACACCCCTCTTTTTTTTTACTCTCACTCCTTGACTTTCAAATACATGTCTCCTCCGGTCAGCAGTCAACATGGACAGAAAGAGTAATTATCTTGCTGTAAACAGCGCAGTCAGCTCCCCCATGGTGCTGCTGCCAAGCTGTCGTGAAGATAAATTCACTTTTTAATCCCAAAAGTAAAAAAAAAACAAAAAAACAAATGCTGAGGTCTCATCTGGCTGGTCCATGTGTCCGTAATTTCTTGTGGTCACTGCTACAGAGGGGCGGAGAGGCAGAAGTGAAAATAAATCCGCTTTTTCATCTCAAAAGTTTAAAAAACAAATGCTGAGCTCTCGTCTGGCCGGACTTCATGATTTCCTTGTTGTTGCTGCAGATGGTTGAAATGCAGGAGTGACAATAAATCCTTTGAAATGTTTGAAAGTTTGAAACGTACACTACTGAGCTCCCCTCCCGCCAATAAAGGAGCTGGCATCAGAATGATTCCAGTGTTTTTTCCTTCAGAACCTCCAGTCTGCCACCAACCCTCTCCTGCAGAGCTCCCCGGCTCTGAGCAGCTGTCCGTTGGCTCTTTCTCTCAGCTCCACCCGGTCCTCTTGGCCCTCAGTAAAGCCCAGTGACAGACGTGAATGAGCTCATCTGAAGGTGGACTAAAAAGTAACCGAATGAACTGACAAACTCCTGGGCTGAGCATGTTGCTCATTAGACTCTTTCTAAGATTCTCTACATTTTAAGTCAGTTTTATAGCAACTTTTCTTGCAGGATTTTCAGCAGTTGATTCAGGGTCTCACAGAGGGAACGTACACGCACAGCAGCACTAGTAGAACAGCTGATAGGAGCCGCCGGTCTGAGAAGACATGTGATTGGTTTAAATCCACTGTCACGGGCCAGATTCTCCAAATGAGAGGAGGTGCAGAAGTCTAGTTCTCCCTCTCAGACCACTTGATTTACAATATGCTGAAAGTTTATATACATGTATATCATATACTGTATATACATGAATAGGCAGCTGTATTTTGAAACCAGCTTTTTGACCATTTATTGATAGGGATAACAATGTGAAGTTAGCCACTGTATGTTTCCAAAGATCAGAAAAAATGTATGCCTAAACGTCTGGGCACAAACATGTCATTTTAAGTATGTGAAGTAAAGTAATTTAAGAGAAATATACCCTTTTTGTGTGCATTGTGTAAGTCTTTCAACTAATGAAAAAATGTGAGCAAACACAAAAATCTGAACAGAAAATGAAAAAATGTGCAGATTTCATCCTTTTGTGTTCAGATATTTTGTGATCCAGCACCCTACCCATTGGGCTCAGGGATGTGCTTGTCTTTTTCACATTGTTTTTCAAAAACAATTCTCACATTTATTTTTTTGTTGAGTGAAATATATGTAAATCCTTTGTGACAGCGCATGCTACGTGTGCGCACTGACACATGCTACAGAATTGAGTCAGCTGCTTGAGTTCATTATTTCCTCAGAGCCCGGTGAGGAGCGTTAGCCAGTTAGTTAGCAGCTAGAGGCTAGTGTTTCCATCAGTTCTACACTGACATGCAACATTCATCACAATTACACAGTCACCATCATTTTTAATAGTGCTGCGATCCTGTCATCCGGACCGCAACAGAAGTCTGCAATTAAATTGTGATATTTTTCACGTTTATAGCCTGTGACACTGTAAATGCTTTTTACAAATGGGAAAGGCCCTTTAAGGGAAGCCATTTGAGACCATTAGAGAGCAGACTTTAACTCTATATCAGATTAATCAACCCCGGCAACGACGAACAAAACACATGTACCAATCGACACAAGTCCAGCGTCTCGAGGGATCGCAGAGAGCTTAAGATCATATAAATGCCACAAAACATACCCCCTTCTTTCCAAGCATGTTCAGGGAAAGCCTGCTAGTCAGTGGTCAATAGAGGTGCACAGAGATGCCATTATTTGTATCTGTATTCATTCAACCAACACAATGTTTCTGTTTCTGTATTCGGACAGAAGGCCAGAAGTGAGCGTGGTTTATACTGGAAGTTGCAGGAAATGTTTTATTTTTTTAATATAATATTCATTGGCAATGCAATTATTGTATATTACAAAGCCTCAAAAGTATTTAATACTGGCATATAATTATCAGAGATCATGTAATCACTTCTGTGTGTGTGTGTACTTACTCTAAGTGATCACTGGACCTACAGTTTGTCTGCAGCTAATCTTGAATAATATTGGATCAATCAGCCTTTTTTTGTGCACATTCATGACTGTGTGCTGAAGGGCCTTGATAAGAACCTTGATAAGCCTTTTTTTTAATGACTTTTATGTTTTAAGGCTCATCCTATTCTTGTGAAAGCAATATCTCTAGGACACTTGGAGAGAATTTCTTCAAACTATGTGCAAATGTTCACTTGGACTCAAAGATTAACTGATTACTAGACTAGATTTTGGTGGTCAAATGTCAAAAGTCACTGCGACCTCACTAAACACAGTTTTTTGCCATGACTCAAAAGTTCATCACTAATTATAACAAAATTGCACACAAATATCTAATAGGATTAAATGATGAAGTGATGACATTTTATATCGAAGGTCAAATGTCAACTTCAGTGACATCATAGTGATAAACTCTCTATCAGTCCTCTGTTAAAAAAAAAAAAGTGAAGACAGCATGTCTAACACTTAATACCATTTGTTAAATTCCATAAAAATTACAGGTCAGAACTGTGGTAAGTCTTTATACATTATATGAGTCTGGACAGACATGGATGTAAACTGCAACTTGACTGAGTGGTGGAGACATACAATTAAATTTATACGGGCTCTGACAGCCGACTTCTCACTCTTTGTAACGAGCTGATAGGCGATCAACAACTGCGTCAGTTTGAAATCTTATTTCAGCTTGTGACAACATATGTGGGGGTCATGTTAATGTTGACAGAAACTTTATAAATCTCTGCCGGTTGCATCTGACAGTTGTGGTGGGATTGCAGTAGGTGCTTCACCATCTGTTGCCTGACGGGGATCCACACTCTACTGAGTAACTGGGCGATCAATCAGAAAAATCAGAAGACTGAAAAAAAAAAGTATTACAAATCAAAAGGTTCTGTTTTGCAAATAGAAACTGTGCAGTAAAGATACAAGTTTATTTAAAAAAAATCTTATTGAAGGTTGCATCTAGAAGAGAAAGCCTGTAAATCAGTGGGCAAACCCATCAAGGCCACATTACCCACATTTATTTTGTTCCATCTGTGATTTGAGGTGTATACAGTAGCACCACTGATGCCAAATTGCACATGCTGGTGTTGGCATACAGGTGGAAAATAGCCTTTCCACTGCTGCTGATTGTTGGAGATTTAAAAGAGATGGAGAAAGGCAGCAGGATGGATGGGGAGAGCGGGCAAAGATGGAGGCTGACATATTGAACGAGAGCAAATGACGGGAAAGGTAAACACGGAGGGAATAAGTGGAGGGAGGAAGAGGAGATGGAGGGAGAAAAGGGAAAACAGTTTTGCATTGCAAAACACCTGCAGTGACACTGAAAACCGCCTGAGAATATACTGATTGATAAACATTTTGAAATATTCGGAGGTTGTATGTGCAAGTCCTTGTGCGGCAAATATGTACATGTTCAGGTATGTGTGTGCCCTTGTGTGTGTATGTGTGCAGTAAGCGTTACAGGCAAAGGTAAACACCACTATAAAAGCAATTTCACAGCATCTGCGTTGGAGAA
>JAJHUR010075192.1:0-14746 GCA_027495735.1 Lutjanus campechanus | reverse complement strand
AGCACATTAGAATAATGATAATAGTGGCATATTTTAAAGTTAGTCTAATGTCGGCCCTGTTTAATAGACTCCATGTCAGATACCTGATCAGAAAAATACTGGATCTCAAAATAAAAGGAGCTGTGATGTATGTTAATTTAATAACTAA
The DNA here is from genome assembly GCA_027495735.1 of Lutjanus campechanus. Taxonomy (NCBI): domain Eukaryota; kingdom Metazoa; phylum Chordata; class Actinopteri; order Lutjaniformes; family Lutjanidae; genus Lutjanus; species Lutjanus campechanus. Next base: position 14,598 of record JAJHUR010075192.1, on the reverse strand, counting down.
TTAATGTCAGCCCTTCGCTGAACTGGACAATCAGTATTTTGACTTCAAACTTAAACAGGTTATAACCTGGAGTTTTTTCATCACTGGAGTCATATGCAGGTAATTACTGGCAGCATATTTTTGCATCAGTGTGAGCCAAAGAAAATACTTTTCATCATTTTTCTACTGACTGAAATGAATTACAGACGGTCTGTAACATTATTTTTAGCCATTTGTGACTCATGAGTGGCTGATAGAATGAACAGAAAGTACAAAACGGCAGAATAACACCGTCAGATGACACATGGTGTAAAGTTAACAGCAGCGGTGCAGACATCACTTTTAACACGGAGGTGATGAAGAGACGTCGAGAAAATCTATATCGAGTGACTTCTCCTAACAGAAACATGTTCCACGTGTTGATAATCCTCATATATCTTGTCTGGGTGCTGACACAAAGGAAACGGAGTGATGCTGCTGCTGCTGCAGCTGCAGGAGGAGGACAGGTCGCTCTGTGCTTCACTTCTAGTACTCGTGTGGAGCAGTTTGTCACGTTCAGTTTCAGAAGCTAAAGAGAGACAAACTGTTGCTGAAAGCTTTGCGTATAGCGAAAGTCTGAACTTGTGTTTTCACATGAACGGACGTGACGGGAGCACAAAAAGACACTTGATGGAACTGTCTCCTGTTTCTGCCCGGCCCGAATTCTCTGACGCAGCTAAATTAAGCTTTAATTTGCCAAAATATAATTAGCAAAGATAAATGAGCCTATTCGTAAAAAAAAAAACATGCAAACAAAGCATTTAATTTACACAGTATTGACAAATGCAAGTTAACCCACTAATTCACTGTTCGGCACCTATCGATAATGGCCATCTAGTTAGCTACGAATTACTGAAACATATCTTCCAATAAGTTGATTTATTATCCCAAGTGTAGCCTACAAACACTCTTGTGAGCAACAAGAACCATTTTGTAGTTTCACAAGCAAGGCACTCTAACAAAGGCCGACATTCTACCTCAGAAACCACCAGTGAAATCGTAGAGGGCGAGGCTGACACGGCTCACATCAGCCATCCTGCCACTGCTGCTGACTTAGCAGCAAACATGAGAAGACACAAATATATTCAATGCAATATATGTCTCTGCTCCATCTCTGTATCAGCTGAGGGTGCCATGGCCTGAAAAATGTCGGAGTCCCCTGCGCTAGAGCACCAAATGTGGATTAACCCTTTGTGTACCCTCATACACATTTTTGTGCATTTTTGACTATTTTGACTATGCTCATGCGTAATTCTTCGCAAGGCACTTGGTCAGTTTCTATATATAGGCCTATTTGTGACCATTTTCTTAGTATTTACGTCCTCAGAAGAACCAATGGGCTTGGGCTTGAAAGCTATAGATAGGGCAGGGAAGTTGGTAACCTAAAGATTTCAGTATTTCTCTTTGCAAAGTTTTTCGCTGCCTTCCTTCTTCCTTGGCTCCAGCAGCAGACCGTCTGATTCGTAATGTGACAGCAAGAACATTAAAAGAAAAAAGTTAAAAGAAAAACAGCGAGGCAATTAGTAAAAAAAAAAAACACTTTTTAAAAAATGATGTTTGGCTGCTCAGCAGAGGATCTGACAGAGCTGACAGATGCACCAGCTGCAGTCCAGGACATGATCAGCATTTAGCTGCTGGCTGCTGTTAACGTCCCATCCTGCTGTGTGTCCCCAATATACAACTGTAGAGCAGCTTGTGGAAATGATTCTGTAAACTGTTGTTGTTGTTGACACCCTCTTGATTTTGGCCTAAATATGCGCTGCAGCCTGGCAGCACCCAGCAGCATTTGTTAACCTGAATTATTAATGCGTTGGTTTACAGATCGCCTGGGGAGCGTGTGCGCTCGTGCTAACGGGTAACGTAGTCATCTTCGCAACCATCCTGGGCTTCTTCGTGGTCTTTGGATCCAACGACGACTTCAGTTGGCAGCAGTGGTAAAGCAGCAGAGAGAGGGGGACCTTAGTCTGAACTGTTTTTATTAGCGTTACAATTATTATTATTATTATGGTATTACTGTTTGGTTCTTGTTGTTGTTATTTATATGATGACTGCCCATCCATAGACTCACACCAAACCAGTGCAATACTTTCTTTTTTTTACCGCCTGCATCATATTGAACTGACACAAGTGGGATGGAAAATGCTGACTTTCTGTTGATTTTTACTCATTTTAGTTTTGCTCTCTGACTTCTGTGTTTGTGAGTTTTCTCCATTTGTGTGTCCGCTTTCATTTTGAGCATTGTAAACCGATGAGCGCTGGTGAACAACTGCTTGTGGTATCTGTGAAAATATGTGAAAAAGAATCCAATTGAATGTCGAGTTAAGACTTAACTGACCAAACTGGCGGGGGGGTCACACCTGTCTGGTCTCCTTTCTCTATTTAGTTGACACTATGTGAAGCTCTGGCACAAGCTGTCTCTATACTCAGAGCACAGATGAGTGCGTTTTTTTTTTCCAGCCTGAGTGCTGAGCTGAGTGAAAATCGGCAGAAAACTGATGGAAAATTTGCACAACACAAGCTCAGCTTTCACCGCTCATGATGAGAGGAAGCTCTACTTCCATTTGGAATGGGTCTCACTGATTGAAACTGTGTCTGTTTTATGTTTGTCACAGTGAAAGGTGAAAATTCAGCTGACACAGTGCAGATTTCTCATTAGTTTTCTACTAGTGTGATGCTACCGTCACTAAGCTATGAAAGCAAACAAGTCTAGAAGATCACTAGTCGTGTTTCCATCAAAGTGTTTTGAAGTATCACAGTTAGAAATGCTTGATGGGGAGAGCAAGATTAAAAAAAATACTCCCTCAACAGTTAAAGTTCTTATTGGAGATAGAAACACCTTTTCCAAATAAAAAAAATTACAACTTGCCCAATTGAAAAAAAGAAATCCTGTTGGCTATTGCCATGGCAACTGGTTTTGTTTCTTCATCTTGGTTTATTGGTTAAGGTTAAGGTTGTTTTTATTGTCCCTTCAGGGAAATTTGTTGTGTAGCAGGGGTTTAGTGATGGTTTTGGTGGCTTGCGAACAACTGGTTTTTGTTTCCTGATTGCGACTTCTACTTTTCAGCCCCCCTAGCATTTTCAAGTGGCATTACTCTGGTGCCGCTGTGGCAAAGACAACAGTGTGCTCCCCCTTACCTTACTCTGCTGTGCCTCAGTCAGATCCTAAAAGTCCTTCAACACATGATCAACACCACTCTGGATATAAGAGAGAACAAAGAAGCATTTTCACTGAAGAGGCAAATTGTAATTGCCACAATTTTATATGCTAAATTTGGGAACAGGCAAAAGCTATTGTAATAATACTCATGATAATAATGATAATGACAGAATGAATGAATAATAATAATAACAACGTAGTTTGAGTCATATTACTGTTCAAACTACAACAGGGATAGGTATCGGGGTGGTGTCAGAAGAAAACATAAAACGTCAGAAGAGGAAGTGTGAATTTGTTCACTAATTTAGTTTAAAAAGAAGACACAAGACACAAGAAGAACATTTATCCAGGCTTGGGATTGGCAATTTAGGGATGCACTGGCTTGCACCAGGGTGCAGTGTCTTTCCTCAAGGACACTTCGATGTGGCCAGAGGGAGGTGGGAATAGAACCACTGACCCTACCATATGGAGACAACTCCACCACCTGAGCCAAACCCTGCTCCCAACCAGTAAACAGACCTAATTGATATTTTCTTTTTTGTGACATTTCAAAACGTCGCTTGACATTTAGATGGAAACACGGCTAGTGTGTGTTTGTGACAGAGAACTTGGCTGTTACCGCCACCAACCCTTCTCATCTTTCAAACCCTATTATCGGCTGTTTTTCCAGCAGCGTGTTCCTTTTTCTGTGTCGGTTCATGTTGGAAATAAGTGTTACCCACGCCACCCCAACCTTTTTCTTTTTTTTTATTAATGTCCACAATCCATAAAAGTATGTCACCACACAAAAAAATAAGGAGACAATATTCAGGAGCGGCGAGATGTGAGCGATTGTTTCCTCTCACACACCCTCATCATCACCGCAGAGATCAAATTACTGAGTTGGTGATTTTCTAGGTGCCAACTGGATGCAGGCTGCTTATTCACCCTTTTGTTTTGCACATGATAGCTCTAACCTCACTCTCAGTATGGGTAAGCCTCGCCTCGTCAGGTCAAGAAAGCATGAGCAGCCTATAGTAGCCGCCAGCTAGCGTATAGGATTAGCTTGAGGACAGCAGCCTTGTTGGAAACTCAGCCAAGCTAAGAACCAGGCTACTTATAATCGAGGCCTGGTCAGTCACTAACAGCCCTTAAGCTTTTAAACGTGACTCCTTCAAAATAAAAGAATCCGGCGTCTCTGCTCAGTGTTAATGTTATATTTATCTCTAGAAGCACACGCTGTCACATTTCCTCACACCAGCATTTTCATCATAAAAAAAACAAAACACTGTTATGTTTTATGATTTGTTTCTGTGCTCTCCGGTCTGTGTGGAGGAAACTTGCACATTGGTTTGTGTAATCTCTGTTGGCAGTTTGGGATCAGCACAGCCTGCAGTCAGTCAGGTGCGGCTCTTCTGTTGGCTGTTAAACTGCATTAGTGGTGGCTAAACAAGGAACTTAGCATCTGCTGCCTCGCTGAAGCACTGCTGTGTCGAATGCAGGGTTGAGTGGCGAACATTTCCTTTGTAAATGTTGATTCTGTTGTTTGTTTGTGTTTTTTTGTGGATGGCTCAGAAGCTCAAAAAATGTGAAGCACCATAATTTGTTTTAACTGTGTCCCATAATGTCAAGACTTTAGTGATGATGTGTTGTCGGACAGGCCAGAAGATACTTAAAACTGTTTCATCTGCTGCAGATTTCCTTCATGAAAGTTTTGCGTTAAGTTAAAGATAAGCTCTTGTGTAAATTAACACTCATAAAAATACAAATACAGTAAATGAAACTTGGTTTAAAGGAGCAGTTCAGTGTTTTGTGAAATTCACTTTTCTTTCAAAGGTTAGATGAGAAGATGATACACTCTTAAGAGCCGTCTACACCAAGAATACTGTTACAGTAATGTTTTAAAAATCGTTCTAACTTGAGTGGATGGTGGAGTCCGCACCACCATTAAAACAACGACACTGGCGGACGTTATGATTGGACTCGCTTTCAGAGGAATTTGATGAATGATGGAAAAAGTGGCAGCCAATCAAAATCCACCTGAATTTACAGGGTATAACCATTAAACACTAGGCTGCAAATTACACTTTAAAAACAACATTTTGCCTGAAACATACTGCCAAATGGTCTTTGACTCTGATGGAGTCTCTAAAGATTGTTTTGTCCTAACTGATGTCCTCTTTTGACGATCACCAGGATACAATCAGACCGATGTTGACTCGAAAATATCAATACAGTCTTTCTTCAAAAGACGACAGCTCTCGTAACATCGTGTTTGATTCTTTTAAACTCCTTTCATCTTTGAAATATTTGGTGAACCATATCCTTCTGGTTTTCTTTTTGTTTCTCTGCACAACGTGAAAGGGGTAAAAATACCCATTTTTCTAGGCCGCCTGATATTGTGGATATAGTTATAGTTATTGTACTTGGTGTGGATGGCCTTTAATATCTTTGTGTTAATGGAGCCAGAGCCATGCTGGGATTAGCCTAGCTTAGCACAAATACTGGAAGCAGAGGATGACAGCTAGCCTGTGAAGGAAATAATTTAACACAAGATCTTGGTTGACCAATCCATCCACTAACATATAAATATAAAAAAGAATGAATTTTGGTTTTAAAAGGATATATGTGCTGTTTTTTTGTTTTTGAGAAACAGTTAAAGCACATAAGTCCCTTTAAAACATGAATTTTAGCATTTTTATGTTTCTGATCATGTACAGATCAAACAAATGTGATACAAGGTGTTCATCAGTAAACTTAAGAGATGGTGATGGGTGTATTTAACTTTGTAGTGAGTCAGGATAGCTGTTAACTCCTGCTTCCAGTCTTCATGCTAAGCTAATCACATCCGGGCTCTGGCATCACACATTAAAAGCACAGACAAAAGAATGTTTGTCTTCTCATCGAACAGTTACAGCTTATAAAAAAACTAAAAGTGAAAGTTTCACATTAACCACAATTCTTACAGTATTTCCTCCATACATTAAAATGGAAAGAGAGAAGTGTACTCGAGGCTAAAAACACTAACTGACATCTGTGTTTTATCACCACGCATTGGCATTAACATTTCACACTCATCTGTAATATTTTATTTTATTTTTGAACTTTCTTGTCTGTTACGAGCCTCTTCCAGAGATCACAACCTCAGTGAAGGCATTGATTGTATTAAAAGCACCGTTAACGATGGCAGCTTTTTGGTTTCCGTTAAAAATGTATTTAACTAAGTTACTAAATATTGAAAACTACTGACATGATTTGTGCATATTATTATGTGACGCTACTCTGAATCTAATTGAACATGCTCTTAACAGTAGGTTTACCCACTGGTGGTGGTCTGCAAGCCTGTCTGTAGTTGGACACGCAGGGTAACTCCATATTGTGTTCCTGACACTACGAATTTTAAGCTCAATTTGTTCAAATGTTCTCTGACTTTCTGTTTTGTAGTCTGACGTTAACTTCCCCGATGTGACAGAATCTGATGTGCGTAGACGGGTTTCTCTGTTTTACTGTTTTAAGAGAGATGTTAAGCTTTGTTTCTCACAGATTTGGGAGGATATTGTATTTATTTATTTCATCGGACGCTTTTGTGTCAATGTCCAACGCCATTTTCTATCTACAACTTTTGTGTTCAAGAGGCAGGGGTCAGCATGGTGGTTTTCTTTTTTTTTAATAAACGCCATTTTTGAACATCCTCTCCTTTGAATGACTACAAATGCATTTGCTTTGCTGGAAAGAAGATCAGATAGGCGCAGGCTCACTTTGCAAGGGATAAGCTTAACCTGTATCATCCGCGTGGCCTAGTTAGTCTGTGTTGTTGGTGAGCAGCAGTGAGGAGTGCCCTCAGGAGAATCAGCCCATTACTAGACAGAGAGAACAGTCAAAACATCTCGTCATGTCAAGTAGAAGCAGGTTATTTTAAACATATACACTGATGATGTCTTTCATATTGAAGGGACATCAACCAGGTTTTCCTGCCCGTGCAAACATCACCAATTATTTGGATGATTTAATTTCAACTACTTGGCAATGGTCCCCATGTTGAGTGTGCAGGATATAAGGGAAGGTCCATTATTTTAAGGTTTTTGTTAGGTTTTTATATCATTCTGGGTGAAGTGTGTATGCTTTGGTGTCAAAATGCTATTTTCCCCAACCCCTTCTAAAGATGTTTTTCCTTGTGACCTGATGTAGGTTTCTGTTTCTGCGACATATAACCCTTCTGGGCTAAAAGAGGGGAGGGCATCAGTGCTAGAACCTGTGCTTTCTGCTAACGGCTGAGTGTATGTTTCCTTTTAAAGAACCTGGAAAAGGACACAAACAGTGCCGCCCTTGAAAAGGACAGTTCACCCCAAAGTTAAAATATACATATTGTTATCGCCTGTAGGGATGTCTGCCTTCTCTCCAATATAATGGACCTTGATGGCAATCTGCTTGTGGTGCTCAAAGTGTAAAAAATTACATTTGAAAAACATGGTTACTTAAAATAATCCACAGACCTTGTTGTGAGCAGTTTCACGAAATAATTATTTTCTTTCTGCGGAACTACCCCCGCAAACTGTATCACAACACAGAAGTAAGTGTACATCTGCTGATGGACGAGATCTTGGCCCAGGAGGACGCCATTAATGTTCACATCCCACGATGTCACAAGGACAAGCTTTTTCCAGAGGAAAAATTTTGATTTGGGGGTGAACTGTCCCTTTAAATAGTCTACAGCACACTATAATGCAGTTGTAATCACACTCAGGTGTTTATTAATATATTATAATATATATTTTAAAATTGAGGTTAAGTTATTTAATTATCTTGGCCATCATCTACACACAAGAACGATAAAGTGAAAGTGTATTTTTGGAAATGGCCAAAACATGTAAACAATTTTACAGTAAATTTCTAAAAACATTAGCAGTAATCAGAGATCATTATGAGACACCAAACCCCTTCACTGTTTTATGGTAGTGGCTCTGCAATATTTTATATTATATATATCACTGCCTTTACACAGCACTCATTTACAAAATAAAAAAAAATACAAAGAACAGGTTTACCAAACAGGAGACTGGGAGGAGTAGCTGTGCTTTGTCTCCCTCTGCTGGTGTCAGATATGATGGTAAGTGCATCATCAACGAGTGAGAACAAGTGAGTCGGTGATACAGAGCCCAAAGTGATACTTTTGAAATTCCTGTAAATGCATGAAAAATGACATAAACATGACATCATCTTCTGTCAGTGACTAATTGCTTAATCAACAAATAGTTTCAGTTGTACTTGGATAAACAGTTGGGTACTTGAATGTATAACAAAACAATTTATAATGTTTATAAGAAATTAGGAGGTTTTCTACAGTTTTACAACATATTCTACATGCAAAGCTTGGATCGCAATGGTATGCAAATCATTTTCAACTTGTATTAATTCAGTACAGTACAAAGACAAGATATCTAATGTTTAAATTGATAAACTTTTTTGAAAATACACTCATTCTAAATGTAATGCCCGCAACACATTTCAGCAAAGTTGGCAACAAAAGACTGGGAAAGTTGTGTAATGCTCAAAAAAACATCTGTTTGAAACATTCCACAGGTAAACAGGTTCATTGATAACAGGTGAAAGTATCATGATTTTGTATTAAAGGGACACACTCGGAGGACTCAGTTGCTCACAAGCATGGGTGGGGTGAGGTTCACAGTTCATAGAACGTTTCTCAACACAAAAGTGCAGGAATTTAGAGATTTCACCATCTACAATCCATAATATCATGAAAAGATTCAGAGAATCCAAAGAAATCTCTGCACATAAGGGGCAAGGCTGAAAACCAACAGTGAATGTCTGAAACCTTTGACCCATCAGGAAGCACTGCATTAAAAACTGCATTAAAAACCATCAGAATAGTATAAAGGATACTACATGGGCTCTGGAGCACTTCAGAAACAGTCAGTCAGTAAACACAGTTTGTCTCTGCATCTACAAATGCGAGTTAAGACTCTACCATGCAAAGAAAAAGACATATATCAACAACATCCAGAAACACTGCAGACTTCTCTGGGCCCGAGCTCATCTGAGATGGACTGACAGAAAAAGTGGGAAAGTGTGCTGTGGTCTGACAAGTCCACATTTCAAATTATTTTCAGCAGTCATGAACATCGTGTCCTCAAGGCTGAAGAGGAAAACGACCATCCAGATTGTTTACAGGCCTCATTAATGCTGAAAGGTACATACAGGTTTTGGAGCAACATATGCTGCCATCCAGACGACATCTGTTTCAGGGAAGTCCCTGCTTATTTCAGTAAGACAATAACAAGACATTCTGCAGGTGTTCCAACAGCGTGGCTTCATAGTAAAAGAGTTCAGGTATTAGACTGTGTCCCACTGAAAATGTGTTGTGTATTATGAAGAAAAAAGAAGAAAAGCTGACGTATCACAGTGGTAAACATGCTCCTGTCCCAACTGTTTTTTTGCAACGTGTTGCAGGCATCAAATTCAGAATGAATGAATATTTACAAAAAACAATAAAGTTAATTAGTTTGAACGTTAGATATTTTGTCTTTGTACTGTATTCAACTGTCAAGAGGACAAAAAGAATTTGCAAATCGTTGCATTCTGTTGTCTTTTTACATTTTACACAGCATCCCAACTTCTTTGGCACTGTGTTTGTACTAATAAACAACACTAAAACATCTGATACATAAAATACAAGCTATTATTAAATGTCGGTGGTATTTTCCTCTATAAAACCTCTCATGCCAGGATATATTATAAAAGTATTAACCTGAGGCTGCTGTTATAAAGACGCCTGCCTGCAAGAGACAACACGTCCGACTCAGCTCTCTCCTGCAGAACTCGTAGCTTCAGGGCAGACGTTTAAAACTAAATGTGCACTTAACGTCAGATCAAACTTTCAAGTCGTAGTTTTCCTATTTGTTCAAGCAATAAGCCAGGTGGATACAAAACATTTCAGGCCTGAAATCACACACACACAAAGGCACACACACCACCAGCAGGACGCCTCGCCTCCATGTTGTGAAAACAGACGCTTGTGGATTAATGCTTAAACTTGCCCTCCGTAGGTGCGTCTTCTTTAAGACAAGACACACTTCATGGACAGAGGAGGGGAGGGGGGGGGAAATATTGCAGGAAATGCGCACACTGTGTCCTACCTGACCATACGGAACACACCTGCCCTGCACTCAGGATCATGGGAAGGTGGAAGAAGGAGCTTTAGGCTGGGGAGAGCGGTTCAGGCACTCAGTTCAGATGAGCATGAGGAGGTTTTTCCGAGCTCAGAGGGACGAGGACTTCAGTCAGATCCAGTATCTGACGGCCAAGTGCACCCGCCTGGCTCATGATAAAGGTAAGACACAGAGGTCAAGACTTTGACCTCTGAGAATAAAGTTAGACATTCACATTTTACTGGCTCCTCAAATCAAAACTTAATTTACTGCACTTAAGGCACCAATGACTAACTTAGGTTTAACTTAAGAAAAGATTCAGTTATAATGATTATCCAAAGTGACAACATCCCAGATCAGAGTGATGTAATCTAACGTAATGTCATGTGTTTTCTGGATTTTTTAAATGTATTTTTTTTTTATGTTTAAGTTAGGTTTCGTGCCATAAAACGAACTTCTTACAGTGTGTGAATGAGGAAATATCTGTTGTTTCATTTTGGATTACCTCAAAATGATTAATTGATCCGTTTTTCAATTAATGGATCAGTTGTTTTTTTTCTCCATGAAATGTCAGAAAAGATTGATCAAAGCTCAAAGTGACGTCCTCAAATGTCTTGTTTTGTCCACAACTCAAAAATATTCAGTTTACTGTCAGAGAGGAGTAATGAGACCAGGAGACAGTCACATTTAACAAGCTGAAGTCAGAGAATTTAGACTTTTTTAAAATAAAAAATTATTCAAAAGATCAAACCAGATGCAAATGAATTTAATAGTCGATCAATAACAGCGTAATTGTTGCAGCTCTAAGTGTTTTATGTTTGTTAGGTTTATTAGTTTGTCCAGCTGTTCCTTCTTTAGTTGTGTGTGATTTGTTGATTGATTCAAAGACTAAAAATGGTGAAATTTTCCACCCAGTGAAGCATTTTTTCACCAGAGGCCATGATAATAAATTGACAGCTGTGTGTGCACTGTGCATGATAGTATATCACTCTTTATTTTAAAATTGTAATCTTATGAATAATTCACATTTTTACCAAATGTAACTGTAATATCATTGTCTTTTTACTTTTTTTTTAATATCCAGATGATGTAATAATCCTGTTATAGTAATCTGTTTCTCCTCAAGCCGGTCAATAAATATAACTTCATGATCTTTTGCAATAAAAACAAATCCTACTCCAGTGATAAAGACAAAAAAAAATCCAAGTACCTCTTGATAAAGTCTTAGAAATTATTGTAGGTTTAACTGGACGAGCCATATTGATTATGTCTGCAGGAGATCAATGAGGACAATTGGCATATTTAGAAAAGTTTATAATTTGATCCACCCCATCTTCTTATTTAACTCTTTATTATGGTTTTATTTCCCCGTATATCAACTACTGCAGTGTTGTATGAGCTTCTACACATCTATCATATCTCAATAAAATATTAGTAATTCAGAAATGGGTTTTAAGAGTCATTTCACAATCTGGCAGACAAGATCAGTCTGCCACTCTCTATAAGGAATACTCATTGGTATTCATAAATAAGGTTCATGTTTATTTATGTTTAAGTAAGTGAACTGCAGGAACGATCTTGCAGCTACATTTCATTTTTTGCATGTTATCTTAAGACATCCCCTCTTATTCACCCAGATAAAAAAAAAATGATTTCAACCTACCATATTGTCGCACATGAAGACATGCATTTTTCAAAATTGATTTATAGTTCTACAGCTATCATATTCATTGAACGTGCCACTGAAATCATTGTCCTCCTTGTGAGCTTTTAGGTCACAGTTAAAGACATCTCTCATCTCATCTTGAACCTTAGAAAAAGATGCTTCTGTGGCTGCACTTTTCCATTTATTGTAGGTCCTTTTTACAATTTGTTTTCTTTATTTTAATTTATTTTCTTCAGTTAATGCTTGCTTGTATGTCTTAAGATGGGTTAAAAGCTTTTTTTTTTATTATTTGCTTGTTCTGTTCATCTTTGCTGAGCAATGTTATTTTTTTAAGGGGAGGACTGAATAAGTCTTTTAGGCCTTCCTCCTCACCTGCACTGCAGCTACTGTCCTTTCTATTTTTTGTATATTATGTATTTTTATTGTGCAAATAAACTAAACAAAAACTACAAAGATTCATGCTACATATTTCCTGAAAGTGGAAAGATGAATGTGCAGTTAATACCTGTGATATAATATCTGCACATTGTGTCCACAACAGGTAATCAGAATCAGAATCGGGTTTATTGCAGTTTTTTGCAGTAGGTTTTTACATATGAGGAATTTGCCTTGTCATTTTGGTGCATAACATGAACAAATGAAAGAGTTGTACAGATTTTGTGCAGGAATGTGCAAAGTGTTCATTAGGAAATGTGTAAAAGTAATAATTCATGTGAAAGTGAAACTGTGCATCATAACATTGTGTGTGTCTGGTTGCATTTATTGCTTTATTGTTTACAGGATTAATGGGGAAGAATTAATATTTAACTGAATTATTCAATCAAAACAATTACAACACACCACACTGAACAATAACCCATTGTAGCTTTACTGAACAGATTGAGTCTGAGCACCTACCAGTCAAACACATCTTAAGACATCAAAGCTCTTGTTTTTTTTTTAAAGATACGGACCAATATAAGCTACATTTTTTAAGTTGTATGTTTCATATTAAAGGGTAACTTTGGAATTTTTCAACCTGGAACCTGTTTCCTCATTTTTGTGTCAAAATGACTAATAGAAATAACAATTTCTGAAACTGATTCTGCACTGAATGAGACCACTGCAGCTGGCAGCTGTGAAACAAGCTAATCCTGATGGGCAATTGCGCACCCAGTCAATATATGTCCAGTAAAAGGGTTTATTTAGGAACTAACAGGCTCAGATTGTTATAAATATAAGTGCATGACAAGATTATGGAAAGGATTCCAAAACAGACCTTGTTTTAAAGAGCAGGAGCCTTTTTGTTTAACCAGAAACGGCTCTTTTATTACTTGCTCAAAAGCCACCAGACTCCATTTACAGAAACAGTAATTCCATCATCATAAAAAAAAACACTTCATTCAAACTCACGACAGAAATAAAATAAAATCTGCAAAAAACGTCTAGGTTCGTTTTTCCACTGTTCCAACAGTCACCAGCTGGTTGTTTGCACGAAAGAAACCCTTGGCTCATCGAGTCAGATGTTCGGCTCGACACGCCATTTCTCCTCGCTGCTTCTGTGTTGTCTGACCTCTCTCTCACTCCTCTCCTGATATTTTCACATCTAACTAATGAATAAAGGGTTTATTTTGACCAAACCAGAGTCGGTGATTATTGGAAAAGTTGAAAGACGAGTCAAGATGATTCAGTGAGTGTTATTATATTTCTAAAGTGTGTTTTATGATAATAAAATTAATCTCTGTAGGAATCCTTTCTATAATGTAGTCAGATACTTAGAATACTAATTTGAGTCCGTCAGTGGCAAAAACAAGCACTTTTAGTGGACGTACTTTAACAATGTGCAGTTGCCCATAAGGATTACATTACAGCCTGTTTCATGGCTGACAGCTGCAGTGTTTTGCTTCAATACTGGACAAATTAAAAAAATTATTGTCCCTATTTTGACGAAAAAAGAATAATTTCCCCGTTCTGACTGTTGCGTCTGAATAGAGTCCATAAGAGGTAGGACTAGACAGCATTTGACAAGAATTTAAAGGGATAGTTCACCCATAAATGAAAATTCAGTCATTATCTACTCACCCTCATGCAGATTGAGGGTCAGGTTTATTTTGTTAGTCCACAAAACACTGCTGGAGCTTCACAGGAAAATAGCGTTGCAGAATCTCCCAAACAATGGGTGTGAATGGTGACCAGTTTTCAAATGTAAAAAAGCAACTGGGGGGACCATAAAATGCCTCCATACTACTTGTCTGGCACAATCCAAGTTCAGACAGTGTGCATGTGAACGTGGCTCCAAGCTAAAGATCTACAGTGAAGATTCAGGCTAAAAACATGGTGTACGTGACATCTCTCAAGTCAACGTGGCATGTTGGGGCTTTAGGAGACTTGGATTACACCAGACGAGCAGTATGGAGGCATTTTATGTTTTTATTAAATGTTTGAAAACTGGTCACCATTTACTTCCATTGTTTGTGAGATTCTGCAACACTGTTTTCCTGTAAAACTCCAGCAGAGTTTTGTGGACTAAAAAACTAAACCCGCCCTTCAACCGGCATGTAGATAATGCCTGAATTTTCATTTTTGGGTGAACTATCCCTTTACTGTAGCAGAAATTAGTGTTTTGGGTTTTT
>JAJHUR010075190.1:12362-35254 GCA_027495735.1 Lutjanus campechanus | reverse complement strand
TTAGCGGTTTTCTCTTACATGTTTCTTGTATCAGCTGTAGCAGTAATAGTAGGCCTAGTAGCAGTAGTAGTACTTGACAAGTTACCTAACTGGATTTCTGTTGAGCTCAAGTTAGCGGTTGATGGGTGTAGCCAATGTTAGCAATTGGTCTTACCTGTAAATGTTTCTTGTAGCAGTGGCAGTAGTAGCCAAGTAGCAATAGCAGCAGTAGTAGTAGGCTTGTAGTAACAGGTTAACTCACTGAATGGATATTTGTATAGCTAATTTTGGCAGTTGGTCTGTGTAGCTAACATTAACAGCTGGTCTGTGTAGCTACCTTAGGGGTTGGTCTTCCTGCAGATGTTACTTTGAATTAGATTTCTTCACAGCTTAAGGCAGAACTTGCACTGGACTGTGAAGCTTCTCCACTTTTCTGATTTAAAGGTAAAATAATGTTGAAACTTCCACCCATGTGAAAGCTTTTTTTTTCATAAGAGGACATCATAATGAATTGACTGTAAAACCATACCAAATAGTTGTAATCCATTACTCCCCAAGCCTGTGTGCTGAATACTGATAATAGGTCGGGAAAGGGTACAAACAAGCCTTGCTCTTCTTATTAAATATAGCCTTTTAATGAGAAATAGATTATTATATGAAACATTCATTTGAAATAAGCTGATATAATGATCTCAACAGAACAGCAAAAAAGTACATAGGCAAGGTATTAGGTGTAAAAATCTTCAGACATATCCATGGATACATGTAAGCAACACTGTGGTAGCATAATGCTGTACGAGTAAATGTGCTTGTTTTATGGACCTTGCAGTGGCTCAAAACTAAATGTACAGTATGTTTCGACAATATAAAAACAGTCATAAATTGTCATGAATCTAATTAGATACATAAGACATGGGTGCCCTGTACGTTGTGCCAATGTACTCAAATGGAGGGCTCTTATGAAGTAGTCTTTGTATTCCCTTTCAATACTGTTATATTTTATAATATTGTTACTGTAGCAGAGCATTGTTACTGTAACAGAGTTAATATTTACAGATATACTGTACAACTGGGGACAAAAAAATATCCACCATTACTTCAAGCCATCCTTTGTCTCTGTCTGGTGGTTGTTTTCCCCACATGCACAACCCCCCTTGAAGGCGTAGCTCTCAGGAGGAAATGAAAAGTGTATATTTGATCAACATTAATGGTCTTAAATTCTGAAGCTAATTCTGTGTCACTCTTCTGTGTAACATCTAAAGGTTTTCTCCAGCTCTAAACGTGTTAAAGGGATAGATAACAGGCACTTAATAATAATAATAATAATAATAAAAACAAAAATATTAATGGTAATAATAGGATAACATTTCATTTGGATAGTCCAATGTTGATGCTGAACAATCAAGTCCCCTATTTTACTGCATCCCTGTTGTTTACAGGCTTGTGGCCATCTCAGGCTTGCTTAGCTTCAGGATATCAAAATCAGCTCTACATCTGCTTTAATGAAGAGTTGCTGATAGCATGCAAATGTTAAAATGGTAATGCTAAGGATGCTAACATATCTGCCAAAGTGAAAGACTACCATATTGACATTTGCATGCTCGCAAGCTCAAAAGTCACAACCTGATAAAATCATGGCTCTTTGAGACAGCTAGAAGTTAGCAGCTAACACCCAAACAGATGCACTGGTCACGATACAGTACATTTTACAGATACCCACTGGTCCAGATACCCTCTCCCTCCTTGCTGCTGATTCTATGCAAATTGGAAACAGTAGCACTACAGAGGTGACTGCTCACTTCACAAAAGCACCTTTATGGATGCTATTAAAGGAGGGGTAAGTGATTCTGGAGAAAGATAGTTGATCACTGAGTTTCATTTCCAGGCTGTCAAATACTGAGGGTTCTGGTTAATGGCTCTGACTGAGCCGCTCAACAAAACAATGATACTCAAAAATCAACTCAAACCAAACGGTCTGTATTTTGTGGCTTTTCCATTGGCTGGGCAGAGTCAAGCCAAGCTGAGCTGATTTGCATTTTGATTATCACTTTTACCGTGCCAAGCTGTGCCAAGTCACACCTGAGATGGACCAAGCGAGTTGCGGTGATGGCTCGCCAACTGAAGCCAAACTCCCCTGTCTATGCCTCTAACAAGTGTCTTGTGCAAGACTCAACTCATGTCTGAATCTAGTGATTTAGAAGTCTCTCTCTAATTGAATATGTTTCTAATTGAAGATCGGTTTCTCTCCTGTGGTGGTGTTTGTACTTTCAGGTATCTGCTTCATTTTATTGTTTCATGTTCGCTTTTTGCTGTATAGGAATCGTGTTAAGTTAGTGCTGATGAATACCCAACTTTTCCTAATTTTGCCGCTTCATAATAGAAGCTTTTGACTTCAAAAATAACTGTTATTCACCCTTTTACTGACACTTCACTCAAGACAAGTTCAAAGACACACCTTCAAGTGGGTACCCCGTTATAAATGGAAATGCAAATCCCTGCGAATAAAACTCAACAGTCAACTATCTTTCTCCAAAATCGCTTACCTCTTTAACCTGACAAAGATACAGACTGATGAATGCACTTAACTGGACGACATAGAGCTGAGCCTGACAACCTGAGCCTTAGTTAACCCTGAACTGGCTACCACATATGCCCTAACCCATACATTGGAAATTGGTGAACTATTTTGCAGACTACTGAATCACCTGAAATAGGATAGGTTTGTACTGATACACTACAGGAACTTGTTAAGTGAATGTCTACGTCGTTCCTTATAAAGCACTTCTCAAGCATTAAAAGTGCTTCACAGAAAGACTGACCACAGTAAAATAATACATAAGGATAGTCATCGTCACACAAAGCCAGACATGATTCAGTTATCCTAAATCATGACAAGAATGCACATCTAGAAGTGCAGAAAGATCTGCAGCTGACAAAAGTACATCCAGTGGAAACAGGTTTTGTTCCAGGGCCACAGCTATTTCTTGCTTCAATCATTGTCCCCAATTTTGACCGCTGTTTTTAAGAGGTGTCGCCCTGGTCGAGGAATTCCAAACCTGTTTTCCGGTTTCATTGTAGTTCCCACAGCACTTAAGTCATAATCCATCATGGTTGTTTCTAGATATATTACATACCTCTGCTTACAGCTGACTCCACACGACTAGTCTCATTATTATGTAAATGAACAACAACAGTTATTATAAAGAACACAAAATTAAACAAAAAAACACAAACCAAACTATAATTACACCAAGAGAACAGACGTATAAAAAAAGAAAAAGAATGAGGAAAACTGGAAAAGTGCGGATTTTTAGATGTTATTCTAAAATCTTGCAACTGGACCGGCAGCTTTAACACTGGGAGGAAGGTTTCTTTTTTTCCGGAGTTTGGTTTCGATTTCTGCAAAAATGACGAGTCAAATCCATCTACAGCCAGAACTGAGGTTGTATGACATGAGTGACCTTGCCTTTGTCGTTATTAACAAACATGCAGATAAATGGACTGGACTCTTACAAAAAAAAAGTCATCAGCAATATCAATGTTTCAACATTAGATTACCCAAATAAAGTGTGACCAACAATACATAGGTAGTGTTTCATATTTCAGTTTGATGACTGAGAGTGTTCAACAAAGTTGCAGCTCTGATTGATGTTTCCAGCAACATGCAAAACAAGGTTAAATTTCAAATCTGGAAAGCAACAGAAATCTTTACACGTGGTCATAAAAAGCTTACAGATTAAACACTGCCAAAAATGTATTTTAAGCTTTAATATAACCATTTCTTTTTTTTTCTTTTGTTTTTTTTTTTTCCTGTGGCACAACAGAGAAATTCAATGGCTTTACAACACGATTCTTATCCAACATAATATGCCTTCTCTGCTCATCTGTCTTTTTGCTGTGCTCTTATCTAAAAACCGAGAGAATAAAATAAAAACATACAAATGGAACACTTTTTTTCATGTCATGAAGTAAGTACTTTGTGAAACGGGGATGAAGTTTATGTCTTACTGTATGTCTACCTCAGGGAAGTGTATGGCTTTAAGTTGTCTTGCAAATGTGCCCGAATGATGAATGTTTACACTTTGCTCTTGGTGCTGAAAAGCTCCACAAATCAGCAGTCACGACATGTACATTTTGCAAAGCTGTACAAAATAGCATTGATTGTTAAATCTTCAGACCACAATATTGCACTCACGCACCAGGAGGTACTGCCTTGTGAAAAAACACAGCTTGAATTTCAAACACGGGAAGAAGCGCTCCAAATGCAAGATTTAGCTTAGACTGGAGTCAATCTCAAATGACACATTCAATTAATAACGAACAGCAATAAGCGTCAAGCCAAAAAAAGGTGTACGCACACTTGCACACGCGCACGCACACATACACACACATTCACCCACATATATATGTATATATAAACAGCTGGCTTTTGTTATTTGACATGACTATCCATTACTGCCCTGCTGTGTGCCTTATGTGTCAGAACAATGACAGAGTGCCTCATAACTCACAAAGAGCAATGCAGATTCGCTGTGGGTTTGAAATGTAATAAAGAGTCTATAAGTAATGTGTTGACTACTTACTCACTAGGGCTATTTAATCCTTACAATGTATAAACATTTTTAATATTAAACTGTCCATTATGTCGGAAATATTTTGCACATTAGCTGAAATAAAAGGATATCTGGTCTGCCCTTGTGTTATGTCATTATTCCTTTAAAAATGTTTTTCTCAGTAAAGAATGGCAGTTTCAGATATAACCTTTTTGATCCCTCGGAGTAAAATCAAGGCCTCTTTTTCACCAGTACATAGATTTAATTTTTCTTTTTTTTTTTCTCACTCTTTTGAGTTCTTTTAGGGGATGACAGACATGCTGGGACAAATATGATACAGTCCTTATAGTGGTTCCATTAATCTTCTTTATCTGCCTGAAATGCTTTTCATCACTGCCTTTTTCCTTTTTCTCTTTAAGAATTATGCTTACAAAGTTAATATTACATCAAAAGGCAGAAAAGGTCCAAAAATGAAAAAGAGAAAACAAAATTAAGATTAATATCCCCCTCATAGTTCATTTGTTGGGTGTTTCTGTTTGCGGTCCTTATGTCAATGTTACTATGTTCAACAGAGTTTAGCAGTCAGGTGATCTGATTGTTTTAGTATCTCTGTGCTGTACATGTCCAAGGCATGGTTTACTCGAATCATCTCGCTGTTGTTGAGCTTGAGCCTATGCTTTAGCATACAAGAGAAGAGGTCCAGCTGGGGTTTGCCAGGTGCGGATGGAGGGGCAAGGCGGTTAATCCGATCCCTAATGTCCAGTAACAGGAGCATAACAGATGAGGATGAGTAGAACTGAGTTCCTTGTGTGTACGACTGGTTAACCTGCTGCACGGCACTACGGAGCAGGTCGGCGTTAAAGCGCAGGCTGTAGCCGAACACTTGGATATCAGATATTTTTATGTAGATCTGGCGCTTGTTAGGGTCTGCGAGATCAACCGGACCCTGTCCTGTGTCATTGCGTAGGCCGGTTGGGATCTTAGCACGGCTCCGCAGGTAGATGTGCACCGTCTCAAAGAAGGTCTTCCACCGATTGCCCAGCAGGAGAGTCCAGTTGAAGCACTGGGAGTTCTGCAGTCGAACTTTTTCCCAGCGTGGGTAACCATGTTCCCCAAAGGGCATGCTCCAGCCTTCCGAATGGCTTCCACTGAATGGGTTGACATAGACAAAGAACATGGGGTCAATGCTGCTATTTCTCATCTGGCAGATCTTCATCGATAAGCCGATTATCATATGGAGGTAGTCCATCCGATTTTTGTTACTTTTGAGAGTCAGGGACATGCGCTTACGCCATCGAGGGTCAAAGAAGGTCTCTAGTCGGATCTCGTTACTGATAAAAGTGGTGTGAATGTACAGTCGGGAATCCATTTTCTGTAACAGGTACTTGAGTTCCAGGTCCTGAAAGTCCAGGTCAGTCTCAAAGCTGATGAACTGCTCACTACGTTCTGAGTCCACATTCTGGGGCTCACAGCGGCCGCGGTACAACTTGTAGCCCTTGTTGCAGGAGCCACATTGCGAGATGTTGGCCAGGCTGCACATGGCACAGCTGTTGTTGCCACCTATGACACATGGGATGGGCCGCTGGCATAGGGTTACACCTGTGTGGCACACGCATGTCCTTTGGCTCTCCAGGAAGGTCCCCCAGAACCCGTTCTCATTGCAGTAGAGGAAGGACTGAACCCTGTTGAGCCACTGCATCACAGACCTAGAGAGAGAGAGGAGAAAAAAAATCAGAGAAGAAGCATTAACAGCGATCAGATGGAAAAGTTCAAAGTCTTATCATATCAGCACTATCTTGTGTATGCAACACATTACTGCTGACTAATTTTCCATAGCAAACAGTGGTATGTTGATGCATTTTTTACATTTTGCGGAAGAATGGCAGCTTTCATCCATCTCTGTACATTGTGACAATAACCTTACAGAGACTTGAAACCAGCTGTGACAGGCCATCTATCACCATGTGGTTTTAATTGTATTGATTTATCTTTTCATTGTGTAATAATGCACTTGAAAGCTCTGGAAAACTTTTCAAAGTATTTGACCTTTTGTGCTGCTGTACCACTCAAAGGTGCAGCAACAAACATTTACTGACAAAAATACACCCATCACGAAGATTAGCTACAATTAAGCTTAAAGTCTTCCCAAGTTGATGTAACCATGCGCAAAGAAAAGACATCAATGGATGGATGGTATAAAACACATAAAAATCAATAAAATGCTTTGTTATAATGGTTGGCAAATGTGCAAACCATCTAGTCAGGATAGTCAGTGAAAGGGATAATTTCTTCCTTTCAAGGGGGAGGTGTTTTTTGCGTTATTTCCCTGAGGTGGAAGGCATTACTTGCTATTCTTATCTAGTCTCTCCTTTTCCCCTCAGGCATCTTTCCTTGTCATCTTGACAGTACTGGAACTTCTTTTCTGACTGTCGGAGGCGAATTCTGAATCCTGATTCTTAAGAGAGGAGGGCTGGTCAAGGTTAGCTTGACATGTTAATGAACCTAAGCATTAACTATGATGGATGACATTGCATTCTCAGCAGGCCAGAAAGCCCCCAAGCTATACCCAAAATGAGCCCGGAACAGATCACCTACAGAGGACAATGGGAAGCACGCGGTTTGATTCCACTAACTTCAGCTTCAAATTGAGGATGGGATAAAGTGAGCGTGTGCTGTATTTTTATTCATATTTAGGCTTTCAAGGCCTGCATTTATTTAGGAATTGTTAGCATCAACCTTAAGAGTACATAACCAATAACACCCTTACAAAACATAATGTCAACACATTCAGAGGTCATTGAACAGCTCATTGAATAAAGTTTCTACAATCTGTAAGTTGCTGTACTGCTGATTGTAATCACTGCTTGTCATAAAAAGGTTGTTTCAATGATGTCTACAAGCTGTTCATGCACTCTTCAAAAATCCATCATTTTGCTATTCCTTCATTTGTTTTTCGCGCACAGTCCCCATGCATTCAATCCACTTTCCTTTGAGTGTGTTTTTCTAAGTTGTTATTTATAGCACTGATGTTTATGGCAGTGGTTGTAGAAATGAATATCTGCACAGAAAAAAAAAATACTTGATTCCATTTCCCTAAAAAAAAAGGCCCTCTCAACACTGAGTGGTCTCTCTTGTTTGGAAAGCAAGAGTAGCTCTTTGATTACTGTTATACATCTCTCGGATAGATTACCATTCTCAAAAAATAATATTAGTGTTTCTAATAAATTTTCATATTTTCCCATTCAGATGGCACTTCTTCTACCACAATGTTAGATGAAGTGTTTCACCTACCTTTCACAATTAAACACTGCATAAGTCAGAGGGAAATAGTGACACCTAGTTATTAAAATGGCTTAAAATTGTTCAGGGATTGTAGTGGGAGGTATGCTGTGTGGGAACAGATTTGAAATCATGCACTCTGTGGCAGATTATGCTGATAAATACTGACATCACTCAATAGGTTGAAAAGCTTCGAAAGAGTTTGAAATGTAAAATAATAAATCATCAGCATACAATCAGACTTCATGCATTTCTTTTTGGAGGGACAAAGATCACAAACAGCTCAATTGCAAGTTTTAATACAAGAGGCAAAAGGGAATAGATAACCCTATCTGGGAAAACAGGATGACTAAGTTTGCTATTAGAAAATTATAATCATTTTAACAAGAACAAAAGGAAGTGTACTATGAGTATATATTATGTTCATATATATTAGATATTAATATTGATTGATTGTTTTCATAAAATCAGTCTGATTCAGATAAATAACTGAATGCAGCACCATGTATGTGGGTAAGCCAGTGTCTTGTTATCAGCATCCATTAAGCTCACTTACTTGTACAGTTCTGGGAATCAAGACTTTTTCATATGGATGAGTTGTAAAGTAGAGCAACTCCAGAATTTCAAACACCACATTAAGTAACATTAAGTAGAACACAAGAGATTTGATTAATGAAGTCCTGTAACACTCTGACATAAAGTATAGTGCTTCATTTTGGTGTTATAAGGTACATTATAAGTGATAAATCCTTGATGGGTTCTGAAGAATATAACTTCATATGGAACTATTTAAAGGTGTTATTTATCTCCCATAGATTAAGTGTAATCTAGATGCTGCCATTCAATTAATTTAGTATGCTTGAATTTTGCCAACTCTCTCACTGCCAAAATTTATGTTTTATATTAGTCAGAAGGTTAGTTGGCTCCATGGGTAAAGGCAGATTGCATTCAGTCTGGACAGGATGTACTCCCTTTTATATTAAAGGAGGAGAAACAGAATAGTGCTGATCTAATTTCAAGATTTCGTCCACGAGTTCCGTTTTTGCACTCTGCAGTCTCTTGATTAAAGTGTTGTGTAAGATGATATGTCTCTGAATATATACTTTGAGGGTCCTTTGGGGTGTTATTGCTTGCTTGTAGATTTGTATGGTCAATATGTCTTTTAATGTGCTCAGCAAGTACAACCCCAATTCCTAAAAAGTTGGGATGTTGTGTAAAATGTAAACTTTATTCAATTGACTACAGTGCAAAGACAAGATTCTAAATGTTTAAACTGGTAAACCTTATTGTAAATATACACTCATTAGGAATTTGACGCCTGCAACACATTTTTAAAAAAGGTGGGACAGAAGCAACGAAAAATTGGGAAAGTTGCAGAAAGTCTTTTTGGAACATTCAAAATGTAAACAGACCTCAGGGCAAAAAGAGGAAAAAGACCATCCAGATTGTTACCAGCACCAACTTCAAAGGGGTGTGTTGGTGTACAATGCATGGCTAACTATCACATCTGTGAAGACCCATTTAATGCTGAGAGGTACATTCAGGAGTTGGAGCACTATATGCTGCCATCCAGATGATGTCTTTTGCAGCGACACCCCTACTTTTGTCAGCAAGACAATGCCAAAACGTATTCTGCATGTGTTACAACAGTGTGGCTTTGTAGTGAAAGAGTTCAGGGACTAGACTGACCTTCCTGCAGTCCAGACCTGTCTCCCATTGAAAATATGTGGTGTATTCTGGAGCGCAAAATGTGACAACAGAGACCCTGAACTGTTGAGCACCAGCAGTCATACTGTATATCAAGCAAAAATAATTTAACTTCCAAAACTTCAACAATTGGTGTCCTCTGTTCTTCAATGATTACTGAGTGTCCCAACTGTTTTGGAATATCTTGCAGATATCATATTCAGAATCAGTGTAAGTTTTTTGCAAATCATTACATTTTGATTTTATTTACATTTTATGCAACATCCCAACTCTTTTGGAATTGTGGTTGTATTTCATCTGGTGGAAATTGCCATTCCTGGGTTATATATTTTGGTTTTGGTTCAGCATAATATTTGTTTGCAACATGACAGCATGAGAAAGAGTTTGAGAGCTTCTGCCTCACGCCAAACACGCGAGAGTTGGCAACCCTTGAATATGAACTATCCTCAGATTTTGTCTTTGGCTTCAGTTTTACCTGACCTGTGCATTTTTTTTTCCACAAATTTTTTCTTGTACTTTCACCACAAATTCATGTGGTCTTTCCAGCACTACAACCCAGTTTATCGTGTCACCCTCTGATCTACCAATGTGTTTGTTCCACTGTCAACTTGATATGTGCCATGTGTGGAGAAGCTATTTCTTGAGTTTGTGTTCTTCTGTGCCCTAGTGTGCTGATGTCTGCCTCTTCCTCTTCCCAAGAGATGAAATGTCTTAATCTCCCGGTGGAGGCACTGCATTTGTGATTTTATATCATTTTCCATTGCCTCTCTGTAGTATTGCAGTTTGGCCCGGAGTGTCTTTTGAGAGACGGGTGTATCGTGTTAGCTTCCTCCAGCTTGTGTTTGCTGTCTATTCCAGTATGAATATAAAAGGAGCTACCACGCAGAGATGTGCCAGTATTCCGATTTTATTATACCAAGTCACAGCAGGGCCTTCTAACCAGCCTCTACGTCTGTCTAGCTTTGAGCTCTGGCTGCCCCGGCCGTTACTCGTTACGTTAGTGGACCTACTGGAGCACAGCAAGTTTGTTGGATGTTGAGTCAGTGAGAGAGCATGCATTTTACATGACTGACACAAAGGAAACTCGCCGCCTCAAGATTGTGCAAGTCGCGGCCTTCCTCCCCGGTGAGCTTCACCTATCTCAGCATTTGAAAAATTCATGAGTCGACTTTTGATTCTTTCACAACTATTAACACCCAAAAGAAAATCAGAACATGTATGAAAACATGAACTGTACATAACACAGGCAACATGCTGAATTTAAAATGATTTTAAGTCAACTGTACTGAACTTTGAACAACCAGTCTGATTTAGTTTGAAAGTCCAGTTGGTTTGATTGAATCAGAGGCAATCACGGTGGTAAATATTTATCTATATCCTAGTTTCTACTGTGGTACATGTACTCTAGTGGTAAACAGGAGTAACTTGGAAAATTTTTAAAGTAAAATAAACAAATATAAAAATATCTAAGCAAAATACTACAAAATTTAAACTAACTGTAATATTTTTGTTCAGATATCAGCCTGCTATGTCACGTTCATGCACACAGCACATGCATGCATCATCCATGATTAGTTACAAGCTAAGCTGTGATGGCAAACTAATAAACGGAGGTAAGATAAAGAAACTGTGCATGTGAGAGGCTGCCCTTGTGGTGTATGAGAGCTGTGAGGAAGAGTTTAGTGCTACCTCTTTTATTACAGTAAACCAATAATACATAAATAACCTTCTTATTAGATATAAAACTACCTCCTTCCTGAACTGTCTGTAGCTAAACAGGTCAGGACTTCCATACTGTGTTTTAATGTCAGTCATAATAGTGAGCCTAATATTTTCTGAGGTGTTACACAGTGTGAAAAGTTTGAGAAACGCTGATCTAAATCTCAGTTCTAATAGTTGAACTGAAGGAAAGTTTCATGATTATCATGATTATTTGCCCACAATAATCATACACTGGTACCAACACATCCCTACAACTAAATAATAATATAATAATATTTGGAAGAACTTAACCATGTGTTTATTGTGAGGAAAAACTTTCAGCTTCTAACATTTGAAAGCTTGTGTATTCTCACAGGTAATGAGTTTTGATATAGGAGATCAAATTTTGCATAATTCATTTTACATGTGTAACTCGCAAGTATTACGATTTTTTTTTTTTTTGGCCAACAGGGATGTTGCACACTGTGCATCTATTAATTCAGGATATTGCAGAATAAACAACACTTTTCTTTGTTTAAAAAATAAAAATCTCTGCCTCATTGGAAACGGCATACAAAAGGGACTACTTTCAGAGGTGTCTCATATATAAAACTATTCCCATTATTTTTTATTGGCTATTCATTATTGCGTTTGACACAGGCGCAGTCGTAATGATCCCTCCTTTGAATTTATTTGCAATAACTGTTGAAACATCCAGTCTGAGACACAGAACTAAAATATGTTCCGTCATATAACTGCCCCCCTCAATAAGCTATTTGAGTGCACCATGTAGCCAGTTTTATTATTTGTTTCTTTGTTTCCATCTAAAGCAATGGCTTGGCTTAGATTTGCCATAGGAAATTAAATGAAAATACAATGGAATAGATGCTGTTTGTTTTCATGAAATCGGGCATACTTTGTGCTTGTAATGGGGCATCAAACGACCCCGGCGATCAGATCGCATACATCATTGCTCCCTCCCTACGTCATCAGTGCAGGAGAACGGAATCTGCCTCTGATCAAAGAAAACAGAAAAGAAAGACCAACAGATGGGGCTCGCAAATTAAAAAATGGCACTAACAATACACAGGCCCCAAAAAGTCATGAAATTTGTTTGCATTACCTTGAAATACTTTCGCCTTACCCTGCATCAAGTTTTGAGATCTATAGAGAAAAGCTTGGCTGTATTATGATACAGTACGATGTAGCACACCCTGCTGGTTGTGACCTCAGACATTCCTTTGTATTATTGCAACTAGACAGATGACTGGCGGAGCGAGCTGACTACTGCTGAGGCTGTTTGAGACAGACTGTAGCTGTGATTATGACTAAAGCCATGGGATAACATAGCTTTAGCCATTTAGCCATCACTGAGATTGTGACTGTAGCCATGGCTGTGCTTTGGTTGTTATGATTATGGAATAGACACATTAGTTTATAATGGGTGTACCACCAGAAATTTTGATTAGTTGTAGTTACAGACTATTGACCAGAATGCCATTTAGATTGAGTCATATTTTAGCCATCTGAATTGTTTCAGTTTTAGTCTAGTTTCAGTCGACCAAATACCATAAGATTTTATAAAATACGAAATCTACAGTAGATGTAGTCGACTAAATTGTAACCCATTTAATTAAACATTTCACTGGCATTTTCAAACTCATATTTTTGGAGAAAACAGCTATTAACCTGTTATTAAAATTAACATTTAGCATACTACATGCTACATCTTTCCCCAATTGTATGCCTCACAAGAATACTACATTTTCCCAAACATGAATTCCTCTTTTTTGTTACATATTTGTTTCATCCATATGAGGGCAAATTGCTAATATATGGTTGTATTTATTGGGCCCAAGGTTAATATGTTATGTATTATAGACCCACCTCACAGAATGCCCATGTATTACTGTCTGAATACAAACAATGATTTTTACCGACATGCCTTTTCCACTAAATCATTGCTTCTGCTACTGCCGCCATTCTGTCTGACACTACAGATTTTAGAGGTGACATGTAGCTAGTGCTAGTAGCCTTGTGCTATTAAGCTATTAAATGTTTTAAAAAGCACCAAAACAATGGCACAAAATAATTACAGCTTAAAGGCATAGTTCACCCCAAAATGAAAATTCAGTCATTACCTACTCACACTCATGCCAACTGTAGGTCGGGTTTAGTTTTTTAGTCCACAAAACACTGCTGGAGTTTCACAGGAAAACAGCAAACAATAGATTGGCATGAGGGTGAGTAGATAATGACTGAATTTCCACTTTTGGGTGAACTATTCCTTTAATATAATGTTGCGCAAGTTGAAAATATTCTGTGAAAAAGTCAGGTGAGGACGGGGTGGAGCACAGGAACAGTGCTACAACTCACCCACAGACAGGAGGAATAAACATCCTGAGTCACATCTGAGTTTTTAATCATTGATGAAGAAAGTGTCAATAGATTTTGTCATAGTTTTTGTCATCATAAATTAGTTTTTATCGAGCTATCATCCCGTTTTCATCAGGGAAACAATGACGATAAAGGCTATGATGAAAATTATTAGTCAAATTAACTAATATGTGAGGGTTGTGTGTTAGTAGCGAACTGACATGGTTGTACTGTCTGAGTGTTGTATCAAAGGTACTGCTGAACTCCTGTGGCTTATTAGTAACACATCTGTCATACATGATATTAGCAACTCGCAGTGAGCGGCTGCATGCTGTCAGAACTCGGCCTTTTGAAAGGAGTAATGAGCAATAAATGCAGAATGTAAAGTGTCACATTATCTCTCTTTTCTGTGGCGTCTGCAAACTGACAGAGGATTATAACTGGACACACTAACTGCTCCTATGGATCAGGGACAATGCAAAGAAATACTGCGAGGGAAAACTTAATACATGGTAATGCAAAATTAGATCAGAGAGGGAAAAAAAACCTTCCATGACCTTTTGGAGGCTCAGCCAGGATATCTGTCGTATCAAACAAATCAGAACATTTTGGACGGGAAATGTGCAAGCAAAAACTGTTAGAAAAAGCAGTGTCACGTCAAAATCGATAGAAATTAGAGCAAAGTAATTTATCATATGGAGGGTACGCTCATATTTGTAAATATGCTTGACTTTGAACATGAATAATTAAAGCCAATGCATACCCTAGATGCAAATGATTTGGCTGGGAGTGATGCTACTTCATATCTGTCACTATTAATCATTTATACCAAAGACAAACTGCTATGTTCATTCTACTTGAAGCAAGCTGCTCTACTCATTACAGGAAATGCAATAGCAAATCCAATATAGTTCAGCTATAAAGTTTCCACACAGTTATTGCAGTGAGGGTTCACAACAGGAATTTACGATGCTTGTAATGAATGGATTCCTTGTGGTGAGGTAAACCTAGGGAAATGATAAGGTGGTGATATTCAATTGTAATTATGGCTGGCCAACAATGGACCTAATGCCTGTCTTTCATTAGCTGATGTGTTTATTGATTGACCTTAGGTGAAATGAGATGGTGAGGGAGCAACATGATTGAGAACAGAAACCCTTTTGTATAAGTTTTACTTGGTAACATAAGTTTACATCATAATAATTATAATTAGTAATAAGTAACTTCCCCTATTTAGCATCTATAATTTAATTAAACTAAAAGCATACTAGGACTGGAATATTATGGATGCTTTAAGGCTGCTTGTAAGAATTATGAGATAAAATGAAACTAAAGAGGAGGTAGGTCATTGAGAATGAATCACTCCACTGTGCTGCAGTGTCAGTCAATACATTATCACTGAATGCATATTACACCTGTATTGGTACCTCTATTTTTAACTTAGAATATGTTGCGCATTCACTCATAATCACAGTTAAGCCTGCACTAACAGTGTGTGCGTGATAACATGGTTTATTAAGCAAGCGGTAGTTCACTCAAGTGAAGTACATTATGCAAAACAAGATTTTCTTGTGAGTTTCCAAGCTCACCTCCATGACTGAACTAGCTTTCTTAACTAGGTTGCCAAGGCAACAAAGCATCACAAAAGCTTCTGCTCTTCTTTTTCTCCTTTTTCTTATTATTTATTTTTTTTTAACTTTTCCAGCACATTGCAAAGGACTGTGTTTGCTACTGTACTTGCAGCGCCATGTTACAGCCACAGCCTTCTCAGAATCAGGTTCTTGAGTCCCACTGTGTATTTCATACAAAGTATTTGCAGTTCAAATGCTGATACCACAGTTCTCGTATTAGTGTTAATAAACCTGGGGGATCGTTTCAAGTGAAAAGTGCAATCATTCTGTCATCTCTCATATCTTGGTTACCTTGAGTCACTGGTAGTTTGACTCTTTTGTCAGATCCATGTGTTTCTCCTCCTCCCCTAACAGACGCTCTGCACTATGGCCCTGTTAGGACCTGGTATAAACATGTGTCCTGAGTGATCCAATCACAAGTGGGCATTTCTAAGTACAGGTATGAACGCAGATCTGATAGCTCAGACCACATTTGAAGATGGTCTGGGTTGCATTTGATCTCATTCTTTAACAGCCTGTAGGTCAATGTGTCGACATTGAAGGACTTCCTTCCCAACTGGTGTCCTGTAAGTGCAAAATTTGGTTCACTGCAATGCCAGTTACGCATTTGGTCTCAGCGGATGTTTGTGAACACACTAGTAACCACAATACTCCAAGATTGCCTTAAAAATTGCACTATTTTATGACTTGTTGAGTAAAAACAGACTTAATACACTTTTTGAAATGCTGTCTACAACCATTTTTAACTATTTGGGCCTTCTTGTAAATTTAGCAAATGTTATACAATAAGTTTTTTCTTTCTTTGTGGAGAAAATATTGTTTCTGTTTGTCCCAGACCCAGCATATTAATGGCTGCTACTGTTGAGCTGTGCGTTAAAAACAACAGTGCATTTTGCAAACATTGAGCGTGGAAATGAAATGGCTACAACAAATTCTTAATCAGAGCTGTCCACTTGTGATCATGATCATACCAGGTCAGAACAGGTTCTTTGACCAAGTTATCAGGGAATGTCTGAGGACAGCATGATTGTGAATGTTCTAAGGTTAACAAGCAGGCAAGATAGTAGAGCCCCTGAAGGGCCACTGTGTTTCCCACTTGTTGGTCTGATACAGAATTGCGTAGTGTTGGTTGGGGCTCGGGAAGTAGTGCAGGTCGTTCATTGGTCTTGGGGTTGGTGGTTTTGATCTCCGGCTCCTCCTGTCCACATGTCAAAGTGTCCTTAGGCAAGACACTAAATCCCAAATTGCTGGGATGGTCAGATGGTCAGGACATTTTTTTTTTGGATGAAAGCACTCTACAAATGCAGTCCATTTACCATTTAGTATCAAAAGCTATGGTGTAAATGGGATAATCTGTGATTGCACATGCATAGCTGGGGGAAATTCTCCCAGTAGAGGATGATGTTGAATCCACTGGAGGAGGCAATGAATATGGTTCTTACAGCGCCTGTCCAAGTGGGAGTATGCACAGAGAAGCAGGTGGATGACGGCGTCATCTTCCCCATTGTGGGGCTGATGTATGAACTGGAGGGGATCTAAATGGTCTCTCACACGGGATCTGGCCCGCTGTCATTTAGAACCCTGGTGTGCCCATTCTTGGCCACTGGGGCCGGGCATAATGTTTTTCACATCATCATCAGCATCCTCCGCAGTCTCACTGACAGGTTGAGGATGTGCTGGAAGGCCTCCCTGAGGTGGTTGGCACACAACTTGAAAACACTTGGGCTGATGCTTTATGGGTCTTCGGCTTTGCCTGAATTCCCTCATCCTCTGATCAGCTATTGTATGCTGCCCAGGGGAGAGGTGAGGGTTGGAGTCCCTGTTGGTGATGGGGGCACTTTACTTGAATCAAGGACAAAGGAAGAGACAGGTAGATTCTGATGGGACTATAATGACCATACACATACCTGTACTGTATGTCATAAAAACAGCCTTTGAACATAGTCGCTTGTACATTGCAGTTAACATACATTGCTTTGCAGCAAAAACAAAAAACAATGCAATGACTCATAAAGACATAATCCCTCTAAATCAGGGGTGTCAAACTTATTTTAGTTCACTTGCCACATACAGCCCAATTTGATCTCAGCTTAGATACCGATGCTATTTTGTTAGCAATAAGGTAGCTAGCTGCATCGCTGATCTATCGGCTACGACTGACCTGCCAAAGACTGATTTATCTTCTCAGTTTTTCTGGAAGGTTTTTGTATTTTCAGTCAGTTTTTTTTTTTCTTAGAAAACTCTCTGTATCCACTTTTCTCCTTTTTGATGATGACATTTTCCATCTGTGGTTCCTGCATGTACAGTAACATTAACCTGCACTTGACAGTGTTATGTCACAGCTCTGTACATAAGCATATTCAACATATGGTCTGGTACTCTTACACAGATTAGCACACCACCCAGTGGGCAAATCGGTACATTTGTAGAAAAATTGGAAGTGAGTGATTCTCTGCTATTTTTCACACTTTGCAAAACCATCCATTAGGCTGGAGTGGACCCTTTAGGGTGCCGGTTCTGGCCCGCAGGCCATTCGTTTGAGGATTGCATTGGCTGCATTCACACAACGTCTGGCATTGTGAGGAGGCGTGGGCGTGTTTATTTGCGTTTTAAAATGTAACCACTGTGAAACAATCAGAAAATAATGTTTTATTTGTCCGATTCACTGCTTTGCTGTGCTAACAACGCTCACTTGTTGAGCTGGGGAGGATGAGCACACTTTAAATGTGCATTAACAAAGAATGCTGCATATTCTCCCTTCAAATATCCATCCATCCATTGTCCGTAACAGCTTATCTTGACGGCAGTTTAGAGTTATCAATTAAGCTATTATGCTGCATGTCTTTGGACTGCGGGAGGAAGCCGTAGTAGCCAGAGAGAACCCATGTGGACACAAGGAGAACATGCAAACTCCGCACAGAAAGGTCCCTCCCCAGCCCCCCAGGGGATTCAAACTCAGAACCTTCTTGCTGTGTGGCAACAGTGCTAACCACTGCACCATCGTGCCACCACCTTTAAATATTAATAAAATAATTGTTAGTTTTCATTAGACATTGAAATAAGATATTAACATAGAGAGTTAATGAGACTTGGGATGAAATAAAACAAAGATTTGCTGTACGGTTCACACTAATATGAAAACACAGCAATAAAGCATAGTTTATAACCCTGTGTGAGCTATAGACCACTTATGCCCCACTCAAGCATGTATGCAAAGCGCATACACATGCACACACAGAAGTGATGAAAACAAATAAGTCCTCCATCTGATGCAAAGCTGTCTCACACAAGCAAGCAAATAAACACGTTGCTCTTATTTCCAGTGCCATCAGGCACCCTTGATGCGTACTCCATGGAAGAGGAAGCGCATACTGCGGCTCTTTGATAACACTTCAGAACAAACCTCTGCCAGCTCTCACACACAAATGTGGGTGTGCTCCTTTTCTGTCACTGACAGTTGACAACTGCTCATTTTCAGACCACTTAAATGAATATTTTACAGATTCTGTTTCCATTTATATGGTGACATCCCCTACACGGAACAGTTTTAGGGGTGTTTCATGTGGCAGCCGGAAAACTTTGCATATTTTGCAGTGTTTTCTGATATTTGCCTGAGCGAATGGGGAAATTCCTAGCATTTTCAGGCAACGCAGACACCATGGCACATCCGCAGCGAGGCTCTTAAGCCGCAACTGCAGTAGGTGGTGACAGATGTGTGCAATGACCTATCAAGAAAACTCCCACAGCTACATTTTCTTTTCAGACTGCAATGTGAAATACAAGAGTGAGCAAGAGTGCTTTGGGCATGTGCAAGGCTCAGCGCTAAGTTGACTTGATGGACAGAAACAACAGAACCATAAGTTGAAATATATAATGGATGACATCCCATGCTCCAAGAGGCAACAATCAAAATAAAACCCCTACATCACCTCAGAGGAGAAATATCGCTGAAGGATGTCACTCTTCTGTGAGATAGATTCTGCTTTTCCAGCACTTGGAAAAGGAAATATCCAACACCTTTGCTTTATGTCGCTGAGCAAATCCATATCTAATTTCCATCACAATGTGGAGGTTGTATTTCTACCCACCTCTCCCTAGGCATCTGGTGGTTTGGGTTGTGGTGACAACGGATGCTGAGGCCAAAGAGCTTGCGGGCGGTGCGCTGAATCTTGAGCCGCTGGATCTCCAGGGAGCTCTGAAGGAGCCTGTAGCGGGCCTGAAGGTCCCAGTCGCTGCCCCACAGGAGATGCACGCTGCTGATGGGCAGGAAGTGCGTGGAGGGCAGCCTCTTCAGGAAGGACTTGAACTCATCTGGATGACAGAGAGGGATGGAGTGAGCGAGCAGAGTGCAAAACAGAAAGGTGAGGTGTGGAGATACAATGTGGTGGTATGACAGGAAAAGAGAAACGTTAGGGAGAGGCCGCGATAAGGTAAAGTGTATAATTATGAAGCTGTCGCCTTTAACAAACCATTATATCATAATACCACATTATTACATAATGCATTGTTACAAGCCTCCTTCATTTGAGAATGTAATTAATTAATTTCACTTAACATTAATAATATTTTTGTATTGTAGCTCTTAGTCAAAATAATAGAACATCTGAGATAAAGAAGAGGAGTTTAAGTTTATGATCAAACTTTTAAGCAAGTTACACTGATGTTGCCGTAGCAACTCTAAAAGTTTCACTGGCATTTGTTAAAATGTGAACAATCTTATCTGCGAACCTACAGTACCGGTGTGTCTCCACACAAATGCTCAGAGTGTAAACAATATCAGTGAGCGGGTTTGCTTTACAGAAGCACTCGACTCAGCGTTTATTTGTTCAACCTTAATCTCGCTAAGCATCCTGGGTAGAATCACAAATAAGCAACAGCAAGCAACAGGAATCATACCGAGGAGTGACAAAACTCTTGAATCTGTCAGCCCATCTGTGGGTTGTCCACCTAAAATGACTGTTTACTGTAATAAAGAGTAATTCAACAGTACTAATTTATTTTAGATTTGCCACCGAACAAAACAAAATTATAGTTTGGGCATTTTAACACAGCAGGACACAACACAAAACCTCCTTTCACTTTGTCATAATAAACCTTCATTAACTGATAAATGAGGAAACAAATACTACTGCTACAAATAATAGCATGTTTTCACTGAATTAGTTTTAAGTCAAACTCTTTAAATGAGCTATTTTTTTTCTGTGTTTTGCTGACCTATACTGAGATAATTAACTTTTCCTCATTAGATAAACTTGAATCTTTAAGTTTCAGAAACTCCCAAATTCTGTACTTCAAAAAATGTTCACAGTGAGCTGTGGACACAATTTATCATTATTGGGTGCTGAAAATATGAAAATATGAAATTATTAACCATTACTCACTTTCACTTAAATGAGTTTACTAGTATAAATACAGATTTTTGTTTCTAAAATCCTCAACAAAAGATTATAGGTCTTTTTTTAAAGACTTTGAGTTTGATTCAAAACTCAAGAATTTAGTGAGGACAGTTCCCTCGAAATTGTAAGTTTTCTCGGTTTAAATTGGTAGCATTGTCTAGAACTTAACAATATTTTTTGCATAGGGAGGAGATATTGTTTTAAGAAACTGATAATGAAGGATGTTGCTTTCATGTGCCTGATTTTTTTCTAGTTTATAAGGTAAACACAAGCATAATGTGATCAAAATTGGCCAATTCATCTAAAATTGAACACGTTTACCTTTGGTACACTGTGGGTGGATCATTAAAGGGATACTACAGCCTTATGTTTTCAAAGAAACTTAGAGAAGAATGTTGGTTCTATATTTTCAAATGTGTCAGTGGTCAACGAACACCCAGGATTCTGACTTGTCTTCTTTACCTCGATGCTGACCTTGGCAAAATGCTGCCCGGGGGCCGTATCCGGCCCACCGAAAGATTCCATGAGGTTCCCAAAGCAATCATCGGCATTTGGAAATATTGCAATTAAAATCTAACAAAGACAGTCAATATCATTTTCCTCACCATGAAACCATTATCAGGCCTTTTTTCTGAAAAGGGTTACTGCAGCTTTATTCACTCGACGCCATACATTTATGATGTTTATGTTGTTTTTTTCCTACTGTGGCTGATGCTATTGCTACAACCTGTATCTGGCATGCATGACATACCGTGACACTTTTGGACTCTGCCAACAAAAATAATAATAGTAAGCCCACAATTCCACCCCATAGCAATTCAAAAAGGGTGACCAGTAGTAGAAGCGCATTATTTTGTTAGCTGGCTATTAGCTCATAGACATTTACGTGTGCCCAAACTTTAGTTGAGCCCTTTATAGAACACACCTGACTGAGAGATTTGCCCATTATTAGTCCCTTATATCACATTTCTGTCTTGCCCACAGCAGCCTGATCAATTTCTCATGTGGCCTTCCATAAACGCACACCCCTGCCTTAACATGCGGTTTGGCGTCTTTGGTTTATTTCTTTGGATTGCTTCTGTTTTGAGCACTTTGCCGCAAACACCCCCTAACACTGTGCTCCCACACACTCTGCTGAAGAGCACTGCCCAGACAAATTTGTTCCTACCACTGGTGATGATTGTCCTTACGTTACTCCCGCTGCCTCTGATAATTCTTGCTTGTCTCCTCAGACAGCTCGAGCGCCCAGCTCTCTGACCCTTGTTTTCAACACTAGTTCCAATTTTTAGCAACAATGGGCATCAAGATGTTACTAAACTTCCAGCAGCAAACACACAACAACAAGGAATCTTTTATCTGGTGTGCTAATTAAGGAAATATTGAGTCAAATGACTCAAGAGTAGCTCATTATTGTCTTGGAAGGTAATTTTAAGCACATCATTATAAATAATGGAGTGAGCAATTTCATGCCTAAAATGTCTCCTTCGCAATGCCTTAGCCTAACACAAAGAGAACTGTCTCTACTCAGGGTTAATATTTCATCTCTATACCTGTCTCTTATACACATCTAGATGTGTATAAGAGACAGGATCAATCGTCTTCATCTAAGGAGGAGAGCCTCCACCCACTAAAAAGTAAAAGGCTTTGACCGGTAGGATCTCGTATAGGCTATAGCATAAACTAAATATCAAAATATTGTAGCTAATAATTGCCGTCAATAGAGTAAATATCAGTAGCGTTGCTGCAGTTAGATTAGCCGAGCTAACCACAGCCCACACATTAAAATTACGATATAAACAATAGAGGATTATATTGTACGATAGACATTTTTCTATCGCACTACGATATATATCGTAATATCGCACAGCACTAGTTGCAGTATAGTTCAAATCTAGGTTACTTGCGCAAATTATGCATCCTTAGTTTAAAATTAACTTCACGAAAATTAATCATGAAAACAACGTTTCTGTGCAGACCAAATCATGATAATTTTGTCATGATGGCAGCCCGGTGAAACAGGACCTCTCCACAATAATCCAATTTTGGAAAAATTTTGGATTCTTTCTGTGTAATGGAGCTAACGGAGGATATGGTTTTTCTGACATAGATATGCTGCTACAGGTGCCTATTGTATAGCGATAACAAATTTGTATTAGACCTTTTGTTTGTATGAGAACAAAATCGTTCACCCATTTAGCTCCATCATTTATCCTGACCTTTCAAGAAGTCTCAGACTGTAGCAAATATGTGCTGATTCAGACTCTATATAT
>JAJHUR010075186.1:7955-21468 GCA_027495735.1 Lutjanus campechanus | reverse complement strand
TATGTTGTTGATGTCAGCTTTGCATGATATGAGAGCTGACAGGGCCAGCAGCTCAGGGAAATGTGAGCCTAAAGAATGTCAGGGGGTTTAGTTTCACAGAGGAACAAAACAGATCTTGGGGAAATGTCAGTGTGTAAACACATTAAAAGGTTACGCTTCATCAGTCGCATGTACACTGCCAGACAAACACATGATTGGCACATGCACAGGAACACATAAAGCCACTAGTCCACCCACAGAAACACACACACACACACACACACACACACACACACACACACACACACACACTGACTGCATCTGTAAATGACCTTTTCTCTAATCATTATTTTTGAGTAAGCAGTACAAATGGTGTTTTCATGACTCTCACGGGCACGTAAATTACTTTCCTGTATGTAATTTCTGTGAGAAATGGCAGCAAATGCAAAGAAATGCTTGAAAAATGGGGCAGAGCAGAACAAAAAAAAGAGAGCAACGGAAGGAAAAGGAGAGGACAAGCATTCAGAGATGCAACTTAAGACACCATTAAAAAGCATTTTTTCCCCAGAAGATCTTGAATAATACCAGCAGCATTACACCAGGACAAAGCTTATTTGGTTTGCATATATGCATCACTCAGCCACTCGCTTCTCTTTCTACATGTCCTAAATTGTATTTAATAGCACCAATCAGTGTGGGGATAGTGAATCCCTGCTGCTAATGCACTATTCGTGTTTGAAAAGGGGACATTGTGCAAGAAGCATCAGTCCCTTTGCCATTAACATTGCATTACATGTCCTGTTCCACACTATAATTATAGCTCTCGCTCTGCCAGAGTGTAGTCCCGTGTTTCGACCTGACGCACAGAATAAATCCAGACTATCAGGTGTGACACTCGGCCTGCACACAAACACACAGACACGCACACACCTTGTCTGCGATCGCTTCCTTCGCCTGCAGACGCATGGCTCGGAGCAGGGAGTGTCAGCCAGAGTAGCGGCTAAGACGAGCTGCATGCCAGATACTGTTGGGCTATCCACACAGAGCTCAGGATCCCAGCCAGAGTCACCATGTGTGCTGGGGTGGAGGAAGGTGGATAGAGATGAACAGATACAGAAATCCTTGGTCACACTGTGGTGGAATGGCATCTGCTCAGAGACTTGTGTGGCACTGAGCAGAGAGGAGTGGTGATGTGACTCTTTTCTTTTTTCTGTTAAGGTCTGAGCTCAAGTGAAGACTCAGACTGTTCTGATGTGTTGCAGTAGAAATAGCAGGCAAATATTCCCATAACAGGGCTGATGATGCCACTATGCAATACTTAAACCAACCTCAGCATCAGTTGTTTTTCTGGCTTGCGTTTGAGACAGTTGAATTGAGCTGCTCCAGCTATTCATCCATCATTTAGTTTGTTTGTAGCCATTTCTAAGTTTTCAGGTACCACCAACTAGTTTCAAGCTTGTGATGAAACTGGGTTGTGCCATTACTTCAACCACAATCCATATTTTTTATTTAAGAATCACATGACTACTTGTATGTGAAACTTGTACCTCTTAGTTATAGGGCGGGTTCACAACTGCCTTGTTTATTCCAGTAAAACCGAACTCCGGAGCATTTACCCCCTCGGTGAGGTTTGTTTGGGTTGGTGTGCACACTGGTCTCGAGCTCTGGTCCAGATCAAACAGTCTTCCTCAAAGTAGCAGTCTCAGACCACTGCCAAGTGAACACTGGAGTGGTTCATTTCTGGCGTGAACACCATTCAAACCAGTTTAAAAAATTGTGCTGTTGTATGTGTCCTTTCACTGGTTAAAACACATTTTCTCTTCCTGTTTTGGTGACTGATGATCTAGCAGAGCATTTGCTTTCAAAATGTGAAATGGCAAGGGTACAAACCTGGACTATGATGAAGTGAGACATGCCTGCACTGTTAAATTATTTAATACCTGACATTCACATGTGCAGTCCTCTAACGTTTGCAGATATGTGCCTTTTATTCGCAGTATTTTATGACCAGTAATTTCCACCACATGACTTGTGTTTACAGTTTCTGGACTGTTGGAGTTTTACCTTTGTGAATGCAAACTGGACCAGTTGGACAATTGAAAAATGTATCATCCTCGCTTTCAGGAACTCGACCTTTAGGTGTGAACCTGGCCATTAACTCTGGTACCCCCTTTCCACCAAGATGGAACAGGTTCTCTTGCAGTTTGTGCACATTATTTTGAACAGTTCTGAACATTTCAAGTAAAAATAAATTAGTTTGTTACCCAAAACGTCAGTGCCCAGGTGGAACAAACAAGTAGAGTTTCCTTGACCTGAAGTGCGAAGCGTGACAACATAAGTGGGCACATCTGATAGCTTTCTATGTCTTCTTACCATTAGTAGTTGGTCCATGCTTGTTTTTGGATAGAAACAAATATCTGTTATAACAGAACAGAAGCTTGCAGGTAATCAATTTGATCCGCTAAACCTGCTACTACTGTTTACTTCCATTGTACAGTGTCCATCATCTTTGATTACAGCAGTTCCACTCATAACTGGTGGAAACCATAAACTGTAAAAAGTAGTGGAAGTGAAGCCAATGTGGAAGTGACTTAAACCTACATACAGAGGGCATCTGCACCAGTAGCAAAAGGAAGTCTGATTGCATGGAAGTCTAAGGGAAACCCTACTTCTCACTTGATTTGTGACCTCACTAAATAGTTTCCTACTAAGTTTATGGTTTCAAACGCTAGTTTCAAGTCGTCTTCTATACAGCGTGATCATTTTGTAAATTATGGTCCCATTTAAAGTCAAATAGACGATAAAGCGGGGTATGCTTTAGGGCGTGGCTGCCTTGTGATTGACATGTCGCTACCACGGTGACCATCAATAAAGATAGAAGTGAAGCAGTGTGTATCCATAGCAGCTCTACCCTCATCCACTTCTGGTTCCCAAAAAACAAGAGGCTTCAAAACAGTAGTCCACACACCAATGGGCGATGTCACAGTGGCTACATCCACTATTTTATAGTCTGTGTTGGGCTCGTTTGCTTGATAGCACCAGGGTTCCAAGAATCCTGAAAGGAACTGGTTCAAGAACCACAGCAAATTTGTTGGAAAACCACTCAGAGAGAATTATCACCTGCAGTTTTTAGCTTTTTTCTGGCTGTAGATTTACAGTTTTATATCACTCTCACTGCTCTCATGGTGTCGATGTTGGCGACAGCAGGCAGCTAGTTTCAGCAAAAAAAGCTCTGA
Organism: Lutjanus campechanus; assembly: GCA_027495735.1. Classification (NCBI taxonomy): domain Eukaryota; kingdom Metazoa; phylum Chordata; class Actinopteri; order Lutjaniformes; family Lutjanidae; genus Lutjanus; species Lutjanus campechanus. The sequence goes on along the minus strand of JAJHUR010075186.1, from coordinate 18,253 downwards.
TAAACTGATTGCACACTACTTGCCCCAAATAGCAGACAGACAAAGTTACTGATTAGCTGGTGAACATAGTGGAGATTAGCAGCTGGTAGAGACCAGAAACAGAGCATTCATCAGGTGGACACAAACAAAAATTAATGCTAATATTGTTCTGTCTCTGCTGGATGATGTGAAAATAAAAGGTGTTAATATGTCAGTGCTGTGTTTAAAGCCTGCATCTGCTGTTCCAGAGTCGTCACAAACAATCAACCCATTTAGTTATGACTGTTTTATTTATCTGCATGCTTGGAAAAACTATGTATTTTGGGGGAGTTAGTATTCATGCAGTTTAGATCAAGAGTGAAATATTTTATCATTCTAACCTAACCAACCCTATTTAGCAATTAAATCTGATGTTTTTGCCATAATGTTTCATAATTTAGGATACTGAAAACGTTTTCCCAAGAGACAGTACTTTGATTACGGCTCAGATATGTCAGCTACTTTTTTCTATTATCTCTTTTATCAGTCTGAACCACTGACCGTAAATAAAGGTGGATGACAAGTATTCACTTCCACCCACAGAAGCCAAAATATCACATATACGAGTGCTGCCATCTTGTGCTGATGATGTCATTTAAAGCCAAAGTGTGCGCAGCAGTGACCAGTGTTGGAGCTACAGTATTGACGTCCCGCCCATACAACTGGTCAAGTAAATTGCGAGCAGAGTTCTGCTGTCAATCATGCAGTGAAACTCCATTTTCACAGCATCAAATAACCAATTAAAACCAAAAGGATCAGAAATATTTGCACTTGAACACACATCAGTGTGATAAGAACTACCTCAAATGACGAAAAACCATTCTTTGGAAATATTTAATGTTTTATTTTATGTAATGTCTCCTCTTCTAACATGAAGTGGTTGGGATGTAGGACCTATACTGCAGCCAGCCACCAGGAGGCAATCAAGATGTTTTGGCTTCACTTTTGTTGTCCATCTTTATAAATGTCAGTGATGTAAACGGCTCACTGTAAGATAACAAAAACACAATGATTGTTATTTTTAGTGCAGTGAGCTAAAATTAATGTTAGCTTGCCTAAACATGACCCATTAAATTACATTTAGCTAAAACAGCCTCACACTAAACCTAAAAAATAATGTCTTGGGTAAACTGTGTACATTTGCACTGACCATTAACACAATACAACACAATACAACACAATACACCTGTGCTGTTTTGTGGAATTCAGACTTGTTCTTCATTCATTATCTTAGTTATGTTACACCTTGTTATGCAACAGTAACTTCCTGTTTATGTAGTTAGTTGCTTTTGGTTGGCAGGTACTGCGGTCTCTACTAGCTGAGACCTTCCAAGTTTTAATGTTGCAACCAGATTTCGTCAGTGACAAGTTTGAAACTTAGAATGCACTTTATAAGCTATAAGGACAAACCTTATAGCTGGTTGTGTAAATCGTAACTTAGCAAACATTTTGGTTGAACTTAAAAGTCCCTGTGTGTAACAACAACAAACACCAGCATTTTAACACATTGTGAGATTTTGTCACAGTCTTCTCATCAACTCAGAAGAGCACAAATATGTCTCCTGTGATGCTTGAAAAAAATCTATCAAGTAAAAAGAAAACAAAGAGGCATGGTATGACGCGCCCTTGCATCTGTCTGTCGGTGCCAATCAGCCCCTTGAGAAGCCATTGATCCATACAGACCCTTTGCTCATATCCCCGGCAGACGCTGCTGCAACAGCAAAGACTTCTGTTCCTCCCTGACAGCATGACCACTCGTGTTTCCGTCAAGAATGGGTAGGAACCCTGCAGCTGTCAACCTTACAGAGTTGGATCAGATGAAACATGATGACAAGCCAGGCTGGCGTCTAAGTTTTCAAGACTAAAAATATGCAGCACCTTTTATGTCCCGGAGTTACCTTAATGTTTGGGAAAATGCTCAATCAATATTGCTTTTCACCTGCAGGCTGCATGTGAACTCATTGCCAGATATTAACTGAGCTTTAAACTCTGTTAAGAACTGCCCCGAGTGTTGACATCCTTATTGATGATCAATATTCTTGTATTGCTCAATAGAAACTCAGTTGATTAATCCTTTAAGTAGTTTTTAATGAGTGAGGTTGGAGTTGTGGAACTGATGATATATGGAAACCTTTTTCAGTCATTCAGTGGACGATAACAGCCTTCAGCAATGACAGTAATTAGCAAAATGGACAAAATTTATGTAAAAAACATAATCAGTGACAAGGAGCCATAAAATGAAAAATGCTGTTGCACTTAATTGCAACAAAATATTTCCCTCTTATGCTGCAAATGTGGTGGTGTCATATGAGATAATTTGGTTTATTATACATGTCTAATTTTTGTAGTTTTGAACATTATTTCTGTTACTTGTGATACGACTGTGCTCACCAAGTTAATTGCTTAGATTGGAATGAGAGCCTCTCCTGTCCCTATCTGAACCCACTGTCTTGTCATTGTCCCTGGGGTCACGGTCCTGGTCGGAGCTGCTGCAAGTCATCTCGGTACAGTAGCCTATTCCTTCTAGTTAAACTGGCCTCTGTCTGTCTTGGAGGCTGTTTATCCCCGTCCGACCGTGTTCACCGGGAACCTGCAGCGCCCGGCTCCGTTGCCAACTTGCCTAGCTCCAGTTCTCATGCCCATTCTGAGGCTGCTCCCTTCCAGCATTCCTCGCTGGGTCCCCACACCAAGCCTGATAACCTCCTCCTCCCTGCACTCCTAAGCTTCTGTGATAACGGCATAAACACCAACAGGTGCTCCAAGCTCCAGGTCTGGGCAGAGTCAGCTAATAGGACTGCTAGTTCCATGGCTAAGTGAGCTAACTAGCAATCAGCAGCTACAGTGAGAGTGACAAGACTGCAAACATCTGCAAGAGTATACGATGAAGAAATCTGGATCATATTTTATGGAGAAAATCTTTCCTGTTTTTCCCTGTGATGTCCTGCAGCTGATCTGTGATTTATGGAATTTCTGTTGGAAAGATTGCTTTACTCGTTGCTTAAGTAGCTGACCAGTAACTGCTGGTAGTATTTAGCATTGGCAGACCCTGCCTGGACTGTGAGCTCACAGTGTTGGTAGAACAAGAGTTTTGGGCTACTGGGAGGAGGAAGATTTCAGACCCTAGGGCTGAGGAACGGGAAGTAGGGTGAACTGGAGTTGGGTGAGCAGGATGAGCGTGGAAAATGTAAATGTAAAAGTAAAAACAAGCAATGTTAAAGCTGTCTCTACATCTGTGTTAATTCTGTAAATTGCCAGAGGACATCCGAAAACCGGAAAAGTAAAATATGGTCCAGTTTCACTGAAATCAGTAAATAGATTTAGAAAGTTGGATTTTTAATTAGTGAGGCCTGTCTGCTCTGTTCCAACCTAATTCTTGTCTCATTTGTGGTCTGATAAACAGTAAATTCATCAAATTCAGTGCCCCAGCTATATTTTCACCAGTAAACTCAGTAAGTTGATCTAGATTTCCTGTCAACTGTGGAAGTGCCTATTACACATGCTCTTACAGGGATCATTTAGTCTGCAGCTCGGTACCCTTGGCTAAATAGGAAATTCGGATACAGATGCAGTTTTCTGTAGTAGAATTTTTTTTCTGTTTTGTAATCCTATTAATTATCTCCCTGCTGAGCCTTTCGTCTGTTATATTATGTTATTTATTATAATTTTATTGTTGGTTAACATTAAAATAACCAGTAACTTAGTTTAATTACCTATAAATTTCCTCTTTTTTTTCTTTTTAACTTCAAACAGGTGGACACTTGTCTACAGCTGCATGTGTTATTCACTTGTTCACTTCGGCAAAAAAAACAGCTAAAACACCCAGCATTTCCCTCTATAGAGACCCTCCTGGGACCGTGTCGGTGACACTGGGTGGTACCCGGACCCTATCTTGAGAACCTCGAATAGCGCTGGGGAGAAAAATCAATTACATTACCAGAAAGGCTCCTCTCTGTTACAGCCCTGAATGCCTCGGTGTGTAGCTACAAGAGAAAAGCTCGGACTGATTCAGAAACTCTGGCCAGTCCCGAGTCACATGACTCCACCACCGGCAGCGATAGAGAGCGCAAAAGGGACGCAGAGCCTCGGTACACACCAGCCTGCACACCAACCACCACCGCCATACGCCCAATTTCTTTTTAATTGAAACCTTTTACTCCCGCTCGGTGAGTACATTTTCCACTGACATTTTTATCCTCTTTTTCTTCCTTTCTTGTGTCGGTGTTGCGACATGGGGAACATGTTTTCTGCATGCAATCATTTAAATCTTGGATGCTGCTGAGTGTTGCTCCGGCGACATCCACTGAGAAATATCCCTACGTGCTTGCGGACGCTCTTGATATTTTTTTTCCTCCTCCTCTCTCTCTTCTTCTTCCTCTTCTTCTCCTCCCGAAGCAGCTTCTTGTTATAAAATCCCACCTTTTGCTTATTTTCAGGCTTTTTCTCCCCTCTATCATGGCTTGTTTTGGTGTGGTTTTGGTGCTTTTCTCTGATCTTGCAGTGTTTCTCTGGTGTTGGAGGCTGGGCGCAAAAATAACAGTTTTGATTTTCATCTTTGAGGATTTTGCTTCTCTAATAGGTGAGGAATTGAACTTTGCTGGAGTTTGTTTTGGCTTTTTCTTTGTACTTCTTTATGCAGATGGGAACTTTTTTTTGTTTTCCTCGGACAGAGCTGGATTTGCATTGAATTATCGAGTAGTTTCAAATCTTTTAATACAGTCGATCTGTCTTCAAAACTCAGCAGGAACACATATCAAACAGCATGGCACAATCGCCTTAAAGAAGCCACATTCCTGCTTCTTTTGGAGCAGGAGAAAAGTGATAAAAATGTGAAAGAATGCAGGATTTTTTGCTCTTTAAAGTTGACAACAATTTGGAAAATTTCAAACAAGTCTAATGAATGCAAATCACTGCTGTGCAAAACAAAACAGGAGCAGCAACAACAGATTCCTGCCAATTGAACCAGACACAGCTGTGCTGCTCCTCCGCCCTGCTTCTCTTGCTACACACACACAAACCGTTGCATTTGGGAGTGATAACAGTCAGACATCACACACTCACACACACACACAGAAGAGCGAGGCTTGGAAACTTAAAGAGTCGATGTTGAGGAGGGGGGTAAGAAGAAGGTTGGAGGGGGTCTTTAAAGGCCCAGTTTTGCAGCAGTTCATTATGCAAATCAGCCTGTTAGATTTGATTAATAGTTTGACCTTGACATGCAGCCACAAACCTGCAGGCAACACATTCAAAAACACACAAAATCTCCTGACAAAAAAAAAGTGACATTACCCTTTTAAATGACCGCTGGAATCACCTCTTTAAAATCCTTGACCAAAGTTTGTTTTTGTGCTGAAATGCTTTCAAGACAAAAACCTCCTTTCAATCATCATGGTAAGATACGGGTGAAGGGATTTTGACAGCTATTCCAGCCTTCAGACTTTCGCAGGTCAGGGAACAGGTGGGGGAAGCCGAGCATGAAATGTGCTGCTACGCAAACAATACTTATCTCTCGCTCGGGATGAAGTGGGAGGCTGGCGCTGGAATAGCCAGCCTATATACGCATGCACTGAATCACTATGAGCTAAGAGAGGAAGGAAGGGAAGGGAGGAATAAAGTTTAGCCAGGCATTTCTGGACCGGTCAGTAATCTGTCTCTGCTCAGTCGAGGCCCTGCCTTTACGTTTCTTGCACCCGTGGGCTGGGATGATCATTGACCCTTAGCAGGTGTACGATGTGGGCTGTCTCGAAAGCCACGCATCACAGAGTCCATCTCTTCTGTGAGATACGGATGAAAAACATTTTAGAGCTGCTCCAGCTTTCAGGCTATAGGTCAAAGAACAGATTAGGCGAGCTGCTTCTCTCTGTCTCTTTTTATAACCCTGCATGTGAAAGATAACCGGAGAGGAAAACAGATGAGTGAGTCAGACAAACAAAAACCAGAGAAGAAAGAGTGTCTTTCTGTGGTGTGGTTGTTCTCAGGGTTGTGTATTGTCAAGAATATAGCAATAAGATATGTATCACAATACAGAGGTTACGATTCAATATATTGCTATTTTTTAAAATCTAATTTTAGGAAAACTGTCAAAGCAAGGGCGTAGAATTTGGTAGGGATGAGTATCCAGGGCTGCACAATTAATTGCAATATTATTGAAATTGCAGTATGGCCGAGTGCATCATCCAAATTGCAGAACCAGAACTAAATCGTTATTTTTTGGAAAAAGAAAAAATGTGTACGAAAACAGCTTTATAATAAAGTACTATAGTACGACAGAGATGCCCTGGCCTAAAAATCTTGTTCTTCAGGTGAAAGACACCATTTTTGTTTGTTACCTTTTGGTACCCACCCTTGTGTCAAAGTATAATGAGCACATCACCATGTGCATAAAGTCTGAGTTAAAAGTTTACTTTTTTATGCTATCAGGACAGTGAAGATGATGATATCATGCTGAATGTGCTGAATCTTATTATACATTACTCTGGTAGAGTGGTGATAGGTCAGTTTATTCTAACACAATCTACACGCAAACTTATTTTCTTTTTCTACATGAAAATACTGCCAGACCACCTTGTTTACGAGATGTCCTACTTTGCTGATTACAACATCCAGGCCATACAGGCATTAACGAGAGGAGAGTGGCTGCTGTCCAGTGGGGCTGCAGCCTCAGTGGGTAGTGGCATCTTATACGTAACCATTGCTGTACATTAATAAAATATTAATAAATTGATTAGTCAACTAGTATTTCTATTTGACTAGACAACTAATTGTATGCATCCCTGGCTACAATTGTTTAAATAAAACTTAAAATGACAAAAAGGCATGTGTTTTGTATCTTAATAATTATTATTGATTGTTATTGATTTTTAATGAATAGATTGCAAATGTTTTCCACTAACAGTTAAGGAAATTGAAAAAAAAATTGCAACCCCAAAACAGGACCTGCTGCTTCCTACGGTACCCGTGTCCCATATAGGGCTGCAACTAATGATAATTTTCATTATGATATCAAATACTCAGTTGTTTGGTCCATGAAATGCTTGAAAAATTTTGATCACTGTTCCCGAGGGATAAGTGGGATTAGTTGACAATATGATTAAACGTCGCCACCCTCACTAGTTAGCACCAGAAATACTAGTTGGTTGAACTATCTGGCAATATTTTATTCACATACAGTGCCAGTTAATTGTTGCCTCTAAGATGTTATGGAGCCGCCTGCCACTAGTCGGGCTGTGGCCCCATCAGACAGCAGCCCCTCTCACCCAGCACGTATTCCCCGATGACCCACCAAACCCTGGATGTTATCTGCAAAGTTGGACAGATGACAGCTCGTAAAACTGCGTAGTTTGTCATTGTTTTGATATAGAAAATGAAAATAAGGTTGAATGTAGGCTGTGACAGAATAAACTGGTATTTAAACACTTCACTGGAGCAATCAGTAACCAGACATGGACATTAAACTGCAAGCACCTGAAAAGGTGACGCATTTAGTGAGTTGTTATCATATTTGTAGGTTAATGTGCATTGTTTGCATTGCATGGTGCAAAGTGGCACACATTTCAGCAGCATATAAAATATGATGTGGCGATTGTGATTAACAGTTTCAAATGGCTCTTAATACACACACTATTTTTTTGGACGAAATTTAAAATGCAAAAATAATAAATTGTCCTCAGTTTTAACTGCTGTCTGAGTGTTGTCTTACTGTTAGACAACCAGCCTAAATTAAAATTTGCATTTAATGGACAGGGACATGAGTTGCCAGGAACACCCCTACTGTTTCCCAAAGCCCAAGGTGACGTCCTTAAATGTCTTGTTTTGTCCACAACCCAAAGATATTCAGTTTCATAGAGGAGTAAAGAAACCAGAAAATATTCACATTTGAGAGGCTGAAATCAGAGAATTGTGATATTTTTTCTTAAAAAGATTACTCAAAATATTTAACTGATGATCAAAATAGTTGGTCATTTATTTAATAGCTGTCAACTAACTGTTACAGCTCTAGTCCCATACCCCATTTTTCCCCAGCATGGTAAAGTCATGATCTGTGGTGTTCATTCTCTGTATTTGTTCATTTCTTACAAAGGCTTCAACCTGAATCAGGCAATACAACAATGGTAGCAATCATATTACATCCATTTTAAACATACTAGTAATCGTACAGGTATCAGAATATGTATCTGGGAGGAAAAATGGTGATCCATAGCAGAAAAAACATCCAAACTCACAAGCACATACATGTATGATATCCACTTCAGCACTATGTTACATTATGCATGTGGCAATACCCACTGCTCCCTATTAGATCTCCTATTCTGGATCTGTACACTGTGTTCTATGCCTGCATTAGTCACAATTTTCACAATTTTCAATCTTTTCTGCCACTGGAAAGCAGCAGTTTTGAATAAACAACAGCCACAGTGTATGTATGTATGCATGCACCTGATGCTCAGTTGCGTTGTGAGATGTGCTATTAGCCCTAGCAGCATCAGTATCTCAGCACCACGGCCAGCTCCTTTTATTCTCCATTCAAAGAGATAGTGGTTGATTTCAGCACCATGGACAGCTGCCAGCACTTTATTACTCTGGCAGCTGGAGCGAGCTGATTCTTGCCTGGAAGTCTGGAGTGTCTCTTCTCACTAACCCCTGCCCTCTCCACAGCACACGTCTTATTCTGAGCTATTTCAAGCTCCGTAACCCCACCATTCAAAAGGCCAAAGAAGAGGTTGCACCCGAGATAAGAAAGAAAATGATAACATTTTCTCAGAACAAGTTCCTGTATATTTTAAACTGTTTCAAAAAGATTCATTTAATCTTTTTCAAACCAAATTTGGAATACACTTTATGTTGTAGGGATAGATATATAGGCATACACTTTAGGTCTTTGTGTAGTTATTCAACAAAACAACATAAAAACACAAATTAAATAAACGCTATTAAACACTGTGAGCTCCTTTTGCTGGGGACTGCAAAGAACCCACTCAAGGACCGCTGTTAGTCCCTGGACCCCAGTTTGAAGACCACTGATCTAATAAGAAGAGGTTTCCCCGTAGGCAAACAAAACTGACACATCCTCACACTTAAACGCCAGAATAGGTCGTTTGTCAATTTCTCCCAAAACAACATATATTACCTGTGGAGAGTACTGGCAGTGACAGGCTTATCGGACCTTAATTGCATCACATAGGTCACATGACACAACTCACTTGACATTATACACATGGTTTATGTTGTAAAACAGTCACAGTTTGGTTAGGTTTTGGCACAAAATAAATACATAACATATGTCACCTGGCGGACGTAACATTACTCAATGGAGGTTACACAACATAACATCATAACAAAATTTTAAGTTACTCAAAACTTTAAATAAAATAACTTTACGTTTACTTGTTGTTCCACCTTTATGTTCGAGCCGTACATCCACCCCATCTCCTCCTAATCCAGACGTTCTCACTCCTTATGCTTCTCCTGTCACGTTTACTACGTCCACCAGGGGGCTCACCCTAACAATTAACAGGCAGATAAGTCGGAACAAGCTGCTGCATGCATGTTTTTCTGGTGAAGACGGGCTGAACAAAATACTTTATCAGGCAGGGTTCCTATATGTTTTTAACTTGATTTAAAAAGTTAGGTGATATTCTATATTTTTCTTACTGACAGCAAATTTTATGAAGAAGAAAACACAACACTGACTACGTTTACATGCAATATTCAGGTTTTTGTCCTTATTCTTAAAAAGACAATATCTCTATTTCTGCTAAGCTGTTTATGTGGCTATCTTCTGACGTTTTATAGACGCTGCAGCTCTAAATTAAACATGGCATAATCGCTAATAAACCAACCAATTTGTACAGGGGTGAGTGAAAATTTACTTTTGGCAAAGTAGAATAGATACTCAGAATAATACTGGAAAGTGACGTGCATGTGAACATGGTCATTGAACTGCTCCTGCTAGTATTGTCTGTGTAGCCATCACCTGATTTAGCCTTTTCCTGAGTACTATAGACCAGTGATTCACAGCCAGGGGTTGTATACTCCAGTGGGTACTTCTGCAGTTGGAAGAGAGTACATGGAAAAACTGTGGACTAACACAGCTAAATTTGAAAAAAAAAAGGAAAAAAAAAAGATTGAGTTGAAACTCACAAACACCACCTGCTGCGATTGAGATAATGAAAACTAGTTAACAAGCGAGCAGAGAAGTGAAATATGACCAAGCAAAACAAGAATCAACAATTCCAGGATCATTCTTGTATGAAACAAAAAAAGGAACAGTATCCATTTTATAT
>JAJHUR010075185.1:21709-58237 GCA_027495735.1 Lutjanus campechanus | reverse complement strand
CATTAATCAAACCATAATGTCTTCTACACTGTCAAATGCTTTTGTTAAGGGTGTCGTGAATAATTTCCTGCACTTCAACTAAAGTTCTACCACTTGGACTTGTCTTAAAGATGTCATTAAATGTAACAAGGCTCATCTGATGATTAACCACCAACCACTATAAAGACTTATGACAGGTGTCTTTACATGGTTATGACAGTGTAATGACAGCCCTATACACACCCCTTCAAATAAAGTGATACTGATATTTCCCCCAGAAGCTGGTAGTGGCAAAAACCGAGCTAAAAGGAGAGTGAATATGAACTACATTTTAACATGAAACATTTTTGACAGTACAGATCATTGATGGACGTGTTGGCTGATGTGCGCATACAAAATTAAGGGACTTTGGTTAGGAGATAGTCCCTCTAGACCACCCAGCCTGCTCTGAGGGAAGACACTGTTGCAGTATAGCTGAATGAGAGCTATTCTTTGTCCCAGACAGCAGCCATTCCACCTGATTAAGTTTGTCTTATGTAAGTTAGAAGCTGAGCCTATAAACATTCAAGCAAGGTGGTCGGACTGACCTTTCTTTGGCATGAAATACACTGACATTTTCAACCACACATAAACAATGTTTGAAGGGTGAATGTAGTATTTAATTATATATATCATGTTATAATGTTAAGATGCCAGTATACTTCAAACCAACAATCCAACAAACACCAACTTCATGCTGTGATTTCCAGAAAGAAACGTCTCTCTCAAGAGTTGTTTTTTTTCATTCTTCATGCAAGTAGTTCCATCACTCATGCGTACAACCAAAAGCAACACTATGCATGCCTTCCAGAAGAGACTGTCTAAAAGTTTGCACTGCCCCATTTGAACAATTTGTAGTGTCTAATCTCGCTCTAGGACAGAAAGCTTTTTGCCCTGCCTTCCAATGTGGCCAGTCAGTGAAGCTAGAAAGAGAGAAATGTTGTTGAACAAGCTATTCTTTTCTGGACATAGAGCATCAGCAATTTGCAACATTCAATCTGACCAACCGACCGACAGACTGACAGACCAACAGAGCAACTTCTAGACTTTTCGCAGCTAATAAATACAGTTTAAATACATGAACAAGGGCTTTGAGCTAACAAGCATGTCAAGAGTATTATTAGTTGCTGTCACATCTAAAAGAAGCACAACTAAATCAACAAAAGAATCCAAAGACTAACTCAGAAAACTGACACACATGCAATGGATCTCATCTCACTGCCATAATACACAGAATATTGTGTTTGATGCAAAAACCGACATGACAGTTTTTATGGAGTGAGTAATGATTCAGTGTTGACCGGTAATGGCAGAGTTTTAGCATCAGGTCCACAGTGCATGTCATTTGTCAGACGTAGGGGGAGACTGGGTGGCAGCCAAGACCATCAGCCTCCTCTCAGCTGATACCAGAGAGCCGTGGAGGGGAAAGGGGGGTGTGACTCAGATCAATGAGCTCTGAGCAGGGGACTTTCCTGTGGCACACATATGTGCATACACACACACTTGCATTCATTCATTTTTTCAGGCCTGACTGCTTTTCCATCCAATGTGTTCGTGGTGCGATTGTTCTCCGTGCGCAGGTGTGAGCATATGTGTGTGCATACGTTTATACGCACACTTACATCGTATCACCATCATCACATGCTTCTCATGCAGGTACTTGTGCTTCCTGTCTTGTTTCATGTCAATATTCTGTTTTTATTCCAGGCTTCGAGGTCCTCCTCCACTGTCAGATGGCTTTATCTGTGTGGACTTGTCATCTTGCGGCACAGATTGTGAGCCGTCGTGTGTGTCTGCTCCCTTCAAAGGCCTGCGTGCAGCCTGATGTCAGTGTGACTTACTTCATCATTGGCTCAAATCAGCATCAAAGCCCCGGCAGACGAGGCTGCTGCAGATGGCTGCTGTGTGCTCGGCTGCCTTGTTTGTCTGAGCGGCTCTGTCAAGTACTTGTTAATTAGAAAGAAGGGACGCCCGTGCTTCCCAGCAGGGTGAACGCTGCCCCATGCAGCCTTCAGTGTTTAACCCCATCTTTTCTCCCATCAGTGAAATATAATGTTGCTCGCTGTTGCACACTATGTGCTGAGTACTTTTCTGTCTTGGTTCGGTCCCCTGTGCATGCTCAAACTTTCTCAAAGCACTGCTCAGTGTACATGCTCTGCTGCTCTGCTGTTTTGCTAGAAAGAAAACAGAGTTTTTTTCTAGAATATGTCTCAAATCTCATACTGCAGTCAACACTCAGTTGTGGGACGCTGTTGATCAGTCCTTTCAAGGTCCAAATGTATGAAGGATGTGCGTGCACAAAAAATTCCCCAAACATAAACTAGTGTTTATAAAAAAGAGCAGTGAGAATTAAAAGGAAAAAAAAACAACTAACAAAAAACAAAAGCCTCCCACACACTTCAAACCAAATGCTAACACAGTTTTCTACAATGAGCCAGTGTGACAATAGAGAAGTGAAAATGAAACCTATGAGAGGGAGGGAAACTAGTAATATAACCATGGTCTGAAGTGAACTCTTTTTCCTGCCTGTCACTGTGGCTAGAAAGTATTTTTATGATACAGAATCAGATTCACACCCAGTCATGAAAGTGAATGTGGTAAATCAGGAACACCTGAGGAGAATTTCATTATATCTGACACAAACGTCCACTTGGATTCAACTGATTAGATGTTGGTGGTGAAAAGTCAAGGTCACTGTTTTTTGGCCATAACTCAAGAATTCATATGCTAATTATGACAAAATGTCACCCAAAATAATATAATAAAATGATGAAGTGATGACATTTTCTATCCAAAAGGTCAAAGGTCAACTTCACTGCGACATCGTAATGTTCAGCTCTCTATCAGTCCTCTGTGCTCCTCTAAATAAATAACTAATATTAATTTCTATTAATCAAACAATCATTTATCTGCACTGATATTTAAAAAGCTTTCCTAGTTAATTGTGAGTTTCAGAGGTGCTTGTAGCCAGATTTTTTTTACCCTTGGACAGAACTAGACTAGCTGTTTCCCTGTTTTCAGTCTCGGTCCTAAGCAATGATAATTCTTCTCATCTGTTCAACTATTCTTTTAAAGATGATGATTGAGAGGGTATATGAATGCATGTGTTGAATTAATGATCATACTGAAGCTATAAATAGCCACAGCAGCGCTTGATGGGTGAGCGTAAGGATGGCTGCTCTGGCCTTGCTGGAGAGCCCTGCCTATACAACACAGACAGTTAGTGAAATTGCACTTACTATTTGTCTTTGATGGTGCAACAGTATTAATATGCAAATAGTTTGTTAAAGGCATGTCTACACACCCAGTTTCATGATGATTGAGATTTTAAAAAACGGAACTGTGGATATGCTGCTTAATAAATGTGACACAAACAGTAATGTAAACAGTTTTAGTCATAAAAGTAAACAGAGTTTTAAGTGTCTGACCCCAGGATTTAACATTTGGTGTTTAGACATAACCACAGCATCTACTGTACACTTCCCTGCTGTTTATTAACCCCTCGATTATGCAATCGTTTGCTTGTGTATGTGAGTGATCAAAGAACCTCCAGCTTGTCGGCAGCTAATCTCAAATACTACTGGACCTGGATCAGCATATTTTTTTGTGCACATTCATAACTGCATGCTGAAGGACCTCTGTGATTCAAAATTTATGAAAAACTTCCACTCCAGTGACAGCTGTGGCCAGAGGGATTATATTTACAGATCATTTCATTCTTGTGAACACGGTATTTCATAAACGCCTTGAGGGAATTTCTTCAAACTTGGCACAAATCACCACTTAGACTCAAGGATGAACTGGTTAGATTTTAGTGGTCAAAGGTCAGAGGTCAAGGTCAACATGACCTTACTGAACACATTTATGGCCATAACCCAAGATTTCATACGCTACTTATGACAAAATTACACACAAATATCTAATGGAATAAAATGATGAGGTGATGACAGCATGATTCTTGTCTTCTCAACTGGCTGCTAGAAGGCACAAGTTATCATCAACTGCTTCAGTCTAAACTCTTGTTTCAGTTAGAGATAATGTATGTGGGGTTCATGTTAATGTTGGTGGAACTTTTTCACATCTCCGCTCGGCAGAAGGCCATTGCAGTAGGTGCTTCACCATCTCTTGCCTGGTGGGGATCTGCACTCTACTGAGTGAACTCTTCTAGTTACTGCTGGTTTACTTTTAAAGTACTACTTTAGAGCAGCATGACGAGAAACACTTAAACCTGTGTTTGTTATTTAGGATTCAAAGACCAAGGTATGCATGTCAGTGACGAAATTATTTGTCTCAGTCATATGCCTGTCTTTGTCTTGAGTTTTTACTGATCTCTCCATGTGTTTCAGGAGAAATATTTAAGATTGCAAAGTTGTGACAGTTTTCCAGAACAAACTGTTGCCTTGGCTACAGTCTCAGCAAATCGACAGTAGGACAGATTTTAGCATGTTTGAGTGTGTGTGTGTGTTGTGCTAGAGCTCACACACTTAAAATGCTATGGCAGTGTGTTAAAGTGGTGGTGTCATAACTGATGCTGGGATCATCATGTTCACTCTCTCGCACTGTATCACCTCGGGCGGGCCATTATTTAAATGTTGCCACGGTTGCATCTCATGCTCGTGCCTCCTCTGCTGTGACATGCCGACCACAGCAAATTGAGCTTAGTCCAATAAGTGAACCAATCTAAAGATAATGAGCGGGTTCTTGTTTGTGTTGAACAGATTAATTCAACACTATGCAATGAGCTCATAAAAGCAGCGTACTTCATAGGAGAAATTATTCTGGACCGCACTGGGGGAGGTACAAATGTCCTATATTTCCAGCAAAGTAGACTGCTGCAAAAGATTATGAGACCTAAATATCAAGCAAAGTGATGTGTTGCTAATGTCCTAGTTTGAATGTTGAACTTACTTTTCCAGCCAATTTTTCCTGTCATATGCCTTTCAACACAAACTGATGAAAAAAATACCTTTCAGAGATGTGGGTACATACTTTTTTCTGGCTCTTAGCCTCCTGAAATAACCATGGCTTTGCTTTGGTCAGAAGAAGCTGACCTCTGCAGGACTGGGCGAATCGCATATGCTGGCCCAGTTCTTGCAAGCCGCCTAATCTTTTTGCCCCCAGTGCTCCTTCTTTTTTAGGAGTCAGCTGAAGTCTCATAATGCACGACTACGGCTGAGAGAACTTGGCATTCCAGACTCCTCAGTCACATTATTAATCACACGGCAACAGCCTGTTAATTTTGTTTCAGTTGATCTTTAAAATGACAATCAATACACAACAGTGCAGAAAATGAGTGCAGAAGGAGCTCATCATTTCTATGCCATTGCTATAAAACACAGATGTTATGTTGCGTTCCTTCTAACTAGATTAAATTTACAGTGCCTTCCAATCAAGCTAAAATAACATGCACAATCAGTATTAGTCTATATCAGTAATCACTCATATCAAAATTAGTAGTTGCTATTTGTCCTGTAGTATATTTATTAAAGTAGAAACATCAGCAGTGAAAGTGAACATTTATTTACCAGCACATTAAAAAGCAGAATGAGTCTGCGCATTTGTGTGTTTGTGTGTGTTTGTGTAGTTAGGCAGATGAGCTCAACAAGGGAAGATCTCTGACCTTCCCAACTCACACTAAGTTATTTTCCAAGCCTTAGTTGACACAATCAAGTTACAAGTTATAAGCAACGCTGACTGTGTAAAATATGTACAAATTAATATACTGATTAAATAGGTCTGGCTATGCGGGACTAAAGCAAATGTAATCAGGCATCTGCTGCATGTTTGAGAAAACATGTGTGTGACTTGACCTTGGTCAAGCTATTTTGGAACTTAGCTGACATCTGCCCTGAACTCTGACCCCTCCTTTTTAAAGCTGCCTGCTAAGACACAAAGAACCAGAGGCGGACTATTGGGCGAGGTAGGCATCCGCCTCAAACCCCAGACTAACAGGGACCCTTCAGTTATACTATGAAACTGCATGCTGGTGTTCAAGTTTGCTGTCTGCTGTAGTGTAAAAATAAACTAAATTATTGATAATAATAAAAACACTAAACAAATTAACAGATATATATAAACAGCAAACTTTTCCTGGTTCTGTGGTGTTGCCATGTCATATCTGATGCCTGCAGTGTGCCATAGAAGCAGCAATTGGCACATGCCAAATGATTAATCTGCTGATTATTTTCAGTACACTACAACATGCTGATACTGTACCAATATAGACTGATAGGCCAATATCGGGCCAATGTTATCAGTCAACCGATCAGACAGGCTCCAGTGCAAACATATGATATTGCAAAAATATGATGCATTGTTGTCGATTAAAGTCAACAATATAAATCGGGCCAGTAGTATTGGTTTGATATATTGATCATGCTCTAATTTTCACAATTAATTGATTGATTGAAAAATGTCAAAGAAATTGTTAAAAATGCTCATCCCGACATCTTTAATTTCCTTCTTTTGTCCAATCAACAGTCCACAACCCCTTTACATTTTGCCTGAAAAATGACTGAAATGTTTAATCAATTATGAAAGTAGTTGACAACCAATTTTATGTTAATTAACTTATTGATTAATTGACTAATCATTGCAGCTTTACTTCTCACTGAGTCAGTCTGACTTTGAAGAATTTTTGACCAACGTCCAACAGGGGCCGACCACATGGAATATGACTGCATCCATGGAAAACTCTGAGATCCTTGATACCAAAAATATTTCCAATCAGGCGAAGAGTAAGAATGAGGCAAAAGGAAAAACTCCTACTGGGTTTGTCAAAGGCCCCCGAATCACTAAATCCAGCCCTGTATAGAGCACACAAAGCTTTTAGGAAGACTTAACTGTATACAACATAATCTTCTGTTTACAAAGCCCACGGCTTTATTACCATACAGTATATCAAGGTGTCTTTACTTGCTTTCAAAGTCATCTCGGCTTTAATCAGCCATCTTTCATATGCTTGCTGCTGAATGTAGCTAATCTTTGTGCTAAGACGCTATAAGCCTACAGTACCTCTCCATGGGATATTCCCCTCCTGTTGAAGGAAATCAAAGAGCTGCTGCGGCCTACACAGTATGATCACACACAGATTCACCCACATTCTCCAAAGGAAACATATGATTTCACCAAATGTGCACACATTGATCCACCCACAAAGTAGCCAGGAGGACGTGGCATGCTGGCTCTTAACCAGCTTAGGGCAAGAACATGCAGCATGCACTGATGTTGATAGACATGACACACATGAGGAGCAATTATGCACCATTGTCTTTGTGTCCTCCCACTCTAACTGCAGATTGAGCTCTGTCTTACTCTATCTGGCAGCACTGCGTAATTCTTGTTTATTCAACATGGGACATGGAGTGCTGGGGGCACACACACAGGAATGTGTCTGTATGTATTGTACTGCTCCACTGTGCTGCTGGCTGCTTGTGAGCTAAATCCACACACAGCAGCAACGCCCCAGGTAAAGAGATAAACAAGAGGCTCAATTTAAGCCCACAACACTCCTCTGTTTCATTTTTACTTCTTGTCCATGTTTGAAGCTTCTTTTCCTCTCCTCTGCCCTTCACACATCTCTGTCCTCCCCTGAGAGGGGGGAGGCAGGGATCAGTGACGGTCCTACAGTCAGATAGAATGGGTTCACATTGCATGAAAAAGGATTACCATTTACCGAAGGTCAATATATGGGGCTAATTGTAGTTTAAAGGGGATTAAAGGACCATATTCAGTACAACACACATGTGATAGTACATTTAATTGCATATGCTACACATTAATGATGACCATTTTGTAACACATACCATACATGTAAACATTATTTCACACTTTCAAGTCACTTCAGTGTGGTACAGTATGAGAATCAAATTTTAGAGGCTTGATGCTTGTTTGATATAGTGTAACTACTCATATATCAAGTTACATAATCATCAAGTAGAGATCAGTATCTTATATTGACATTTGGCATTCATCATGTATTGGACTTGCGACACCGATCTGCATTCCAGTCTAAATTCAAATATACCATGTGTTTTTCACTTGCTTTCCACATGCTTTCTATTTGTAAACACGAGCCTATGCAGTGCAAATTGAGAGCTGAATAGCGCTTTTCACTGCTGCTCTGTCTTTGCATTTAATAATATGGGATTGCATTTCAAATTACTATGAAAAGATACAGCTGGGGTGAAGAAATGTACTAGCATCTCACTCATTATGTAACAATAACCCAGCACAAAAATAACAATTACCAACATAAAGCACAAAATTCTGAACAAACACATTACAAAAACAGTATAAACACTAATAAATAATAACATTTGCACATGGGCGATCTCTCAGCTAGCTGCACAATGTCACAAACCAGAATCCTATAGCGCCCTACAACAGTTGAAGGACACCATTACACAAGTTACATTACACAAACTACACAAGCTTTCCGGACTGAAGTTAAGTTTCCGCCTCATGAAATCTTATCTTAAATACTGGAAACAGATCTGAACTGAAAAAGAGGATCTATCATCAAGTTGCACTGCAGAATGAGTTTATAAGCTCCAGCTGTACGTCAGTCATATAGCTTGCCCTAAGCCAGGGCTATCCAACTTCAATAGCCAGCAGACCAAAAAAGAAAATAACTGGAGGTTCGGAGACCACATTGAATACATTGTCAATTAATTGCTACAAATAACTCTTACAGTATAAAGTTAAACAAAATAGGAAAACTGCCCTAATTTTACTTATTTACTAGTGGCTTTTCATCTTAGATTCTTTCATTACAGCAATGTATTGATTACATTGTTACATGCGGCTTGACTGAGTGAATGGCAGGTGCAGAGCAGGTGTAATCCTGTTGCAGCCAATCATAGCACATAGGTGCTTTAAAAAGACTAATCAATACTTAATTGGTTAGGATTATACAGTCCATGGTTCAGAAAAAGTAGTAGATGTACTTTTGTTTTATCATATCATACAAATGCAAATTTAATCTAATCTAATTGAATATGCCTACCCTACACAAAACGTAAGGGGAAATCAACATGTTATTCGGTGGGTTGCATCTGCAAAGATATTTTCATGATCAAGTGTCTGCTGTCTACCTGAAATAATAAAATGTTTGACAAGGGTCCAAAGTTTAAACCCAACATTTCCAGCATGCCCCAATAAATATTTATATTGCCCTGAGCAAAAATTGTGTTGGTCCAGGTACAGAATAAAAATCTGTGTGAAAATGCATTTGAACAATACAACCTACTGCTAGCTAATAAGCTAATGCTATGAGACCAAATCATGGAGTAAACCTTTCTTAAACAAAAGATTTTTTAAGGTTCATGTGAAAGTTTAAAGGATCAGTGTGTAGGATTTTGTGGCAGCTAGTGGTGAGGTTGTAGACTGCAACCAACTCACCTCTCCCTCCCCTTCCAAGCATATAGAACAACCTACCTTACACACTGGTCCTTTAAAGTAAGCAATCCTTTAACCTGCAACATCTGATTGTTTTGGCCACTTGGGGGAAGCAGACACAAGCTAGGAACACATTATTGACATGCCATCAACTTTTAAGTTGATATGGTTGTTAGCAAATAATTGTTTATTTACTCACTCAGCAGTTTTAGAGCAACATTATCATCCATGTGGAGTCCTGTTTCTACAAAACTGATGAATGTCACTCCAATATTCACTCTTTTTTAGCTCTGAGTTTGGTCTCTACCAACTAATGAGGGAACTATCTGGTTCATTAGCTGCTAAATACTCCTTCAGCAGCAAAGTTTAGGGCTACTGAAACCGTACCGTGCATCAGTTTCAGCGCTGTCACTTCTACACTGAAACAGCCTTTTGCCCAAAACTTAAAAAAACTCTGTTTACTTTTCACTTCACACATGGCTCGAACCTTGGCCTCTTGGATGAAAGTCCTGTGCTTGTTTACAATCATTCATCCACCTCACCTCCCCCAAATGCAGACTTCCTCACTCCTTATACTTCTCCTTTCATACTTACTGCGTCCACAAGGGGATCTCTCTAGTGCCACCACACACCACTAAACAATAAATGGACATATCAGTCGCATTACTTGCTGCATGCGTTTGTTTTTCTGGTGAGAACGGGCTGACAATAAATGATGTGATGTTTCCCTTTCAGAGGTTAGCTGTTTTCTAGTATAGTATTATTATACCATCCAGAGATACCAGTTCAGTAAAGAATGCTCCTGAAATAAGATATGATCTTGAATTATGCATGTTAATGATGTATGCATTTTCTTTCCTCTTTTGGATTATTAGAAATATGATCCTTTATCTATCTAGTCTCAGCTAGCAATAAAATGGGAGTGAGGGAAAACTATTTTGGGCCATAGCAAAGATATTTATGGCCTCTGCCGATGCACTTTCTTTAAATAGATCTCTGTGTCTGTGTTCCTCAGATCACTTCATATTTCTACCTCATTTATATTTCCACTTCACTTCATCTGCCTTGCTTCCCGTTTTAAGATGTAAAACAAACTACCACTGTTATTAGAGCCTTGACTCCACCGTGAAGCAAAGTGTTTGGTCACACTCAGGCTCTCAACCACAAGAAACCTGGGATCCATTTAAGAAAATCATCTCACTCTCTGGCCCTGAGCTCATTAAAACATACAAATAGCTGGCAACTGGCCTGTGACCCATTTTTTGAATCCAGACTTGGTTTAAACACTGATCTAGAGAGACACAAGGTGCAGCAGAGGAGTTATCCAGCTAAAGGTTGAATTAGGTTAATTAAATGTAGGAAGGAAGAAGAAGCTATCACAATCCAATCACTTCCCTGATGGAAATGATCTTCATGGCCATTACACAGTATTTTCCTCATGAAAACTCTTGACCGTGTATAATAATGAGATATTTTTCTTTTCAAACTGACAACACTGTGGGTTAATAATATGTTGTGCTGTAAGCAAATGTTCCCATTCCATAGCAGAGTCATTTAGAAGATTGTCCTTAAGCAGTTAGTTGATTACTACGTCGTTAATCAGCTTCATGATTCATTTCGGTCAGGAGACGGTCGGGATTCTGTGCAGACCACAGCTCTTCTCAAGGTGATCGGTAATGTACAAGTAAATAGTGAGAATGATGATGTTTCAATCTTAGTATTATTGAATTAGAGAGCAGAGTTCAACACAGTTGATCTCATCCTCTGTAAAAGGATGACAATTTTCTGTGTGGCTTGGGAATTTTATCAAGGAAAGCTGACTTCATACTGTATATTGAATAGGGGGCTAAAACTTACATCACATTGTCACAAAAAAGGCAACACACACACACAGATCACACAACAGAGTAAAAGTCCAGGCCTTACTGAGCGCTTGTCTCCTTTTCTGTGTTGCATAATCTTTGTGGGTCTTTAGACCGTAGTGGAAACGCAGACAACAATGGGAAGCAGGAACCATTTAGTTCCTTGAAAATAAGTCCCTGGGAGAAAAGGTTTTGGGTCCTTTTGGTGGAAACAGACCTTATCTGCCCCTGAAAAGTACCACACAGGTCAGAAATCTGGGTGCAGTCGTTGATTCTGACCTTAATTTCCAGAGCTACGTCACTGAAATAACATTACTGTACTACATCATCTTCACCTCTGAGCTAGAGTGGGCTATGATTGCACATTCAGCATCTGAATGAGTGGACAATGTTTCCATAAATGTTGATTTATGAGCCCCACACTGACCGTAAATGCATTGCAGGCTCCCCCCTCATATCTGGGTCACCTGATGAGAGAGTAATGGGTCTGTGGGACAGAGAGCCTCATAAATTATGCAGAGTAAGAGACAAAGAAAGAGGTAGATGTATGATTGTGACAAGTAGGAGATTTAGCGCGTGAGACTGTGAACGGTATTGTTTGCTGGTCTGTAATGAGTCTAAAAAATGATGGCTTTGTTATCTGCAAATAAACCAAAGCACAAAATCAGGGTAGAGGTTTTGTGTCCCAGTGGTGCCTATCCGTCATGTTGCAGAGCTGATTCACAGGTCATAAACTGACAGCTCATGGTGTGCTGCAGGCCCCAACAATACTTGGCTCTTTTTTCAGCTTGTCAGCCTGCATCTTCTTGAACTGTTTTAAGCCACATGATGGACATATAGAGCCTGGAAGTTTTAGCTGCGATGGAAAAGAAATATGTGGGGGTGGGGCGGTTCAGGTTAGTGCTTAATGCGAAAGCATCCATAAAAAGTGATCTGTCTTTGTAATTATGTGAAAATGTGTCAGCTTCCTCAACCCGGGAAAATAACACATCAGAGCAAAGCAGGGCGGAGAAGGGAGGTGTTAATTGAGTTGATGCATCATAGACAGACTCTTATTTCCACAAGTTCAAATGAAATTAGATCTGTTTGTAAAATGTACTGAGCCCATAAAATGCCAGAAAATGGTGAAAAATTGATCAGTGTTTGTTCATTCTGCAAAGAATGTGGAGCCATTCAGGATAAAACACTGATAAAAGCTGACCTTGTGAATACCACCACCTCCTAACCACTCTGTTACTTACTGTACTTGACATTTAGGCCATTATGCACTTGAGCGAGCCTAATGGAGTGGTGAGGCCAACTGTGGGCAGTTCAAGTCTGATGGTTCAGATCCTGCTTCATTTTCTGTAAGATGCCCGTTCAGAGGATCTCACGGCGACCTACAACCCTCCACCCCGCCTCTCCGTGTCACCAGCACTTTGAACTGCCCGTGTAAAGTCCCGACACCGCAGGAGCGTTTTTAAAGATTCTGTCCAGATGGAGTGTGAAGAACTACTCCCTTCATCTCTCTCCTTCTCCCACCCAACCTCTCTCTGTCCTCCGCCCCCACCGCTGCGTGTCCTACCTAATGAGGCGCTCCGCTTCAGCATGTGGGTGTCTTATA
This sequence comes from Lutjanus campechanus, assembly GCA_027495735.1. Lineage (NCBI taxonomy): Eukaryota > Metazoa > Chordata > Actinopteri > Lutjaniformes > Lutjanidae > Lutjanus > Lutjanus campechanus. Next base: position 45,355 of record JAJHUR010075185.1, on the reverse strand, counting down.
GTGAGTCTCAGCAGCCTTGGGCGCCAATCTGGATTGCTTGTAACACTGTCAGGCCCTCAGTGTGCTGCAGATTTAACTCTGTCTCTCTCTCTCTCAGATGCCTGCAGACTGCTCCAACATGCAGACACATATAAACACATTCAGTCAAATGCATCAGCACACACACTTCCCTTGTCCAGCCCACAGCTCTTTTAAGAAGATAAATATTTGGTTCCCTTACACTGTATTACCAAGCAGGACCTCATCTTTGTGCATTGTATGATTTGACGATGACACTGTCACCCTTGATTGGTGAGGTGTTTGGACTGACAACAAAGTGATACAATTCTTTAGCAAGCTTGCTTTGACTTTGACTTTTTGACTTTAACTGGTTATGAAACCATCTCAATTTAATACTGATGCCTCTAGATGACCTACATAACAAAAGTAGACCATCAGAGAAAAGACTGTCCTATTAGAATCTGAAATCAGATGAAACAAGCCCATGTTTTCTTGGACAAAGTTACAGTGAGTAATACGTTGGCCAGTTAAAATGAAGCAGGAGGATGGAGGAGGATTTTTGACCTTATATTTTGTGGTTATTACAGTGTAAACACTATCGCTTTTGTCCTCAGGTGGCTCCAAAGTAAACACAATATGGCAGTTCCTTGTAGTAGCTCTGAACTCGATCACATATGGCAGTGGATAGTATAAGTAACAATTTATGTCACTTGAAGAAATAGTTCCAAGATTTGCTTATTTGCTTTCTTATCAAGTAAAACATGAGAAGATCAACACCACTCTCACAGCTGTACATTAAATATAAAGCTCCAGCCTGTAGCCAGTTAGCTTACCTTAGCATAAAGAGAGGAAACAGCTTTTAAGCTAAGCTAACCAACTGCTAGCTCTTGCTAGCAGTTGGTTATTGAACAGACAGACATAAGAGTGCTATCAATCTTCTCATCTAACTCTCAGCACAAAAGTGTTTCCCAAAATGTCAAACTATTCTCTTAAGTATATTATAAATTCTCCACCTCTCAGTCCTGTCACATGACCATTCCAGTGTATGAATGTCTAGTATCACCACCAGATATAGACTGTGGGAGTAAGCCTGCCATTGGCTGCCTATTTCAGGCAGCATTCTCCTCCCCTTCTGCTAGCTGCATTTTACTGTGTTCAAAATCCCCACGGCTACATGAAACAACCTCCAAGCTAGCAACCCACACACTGAAAATATCACATTACATTAACCTGTTGTACAGTAATGTAGAGCAAGCTAGCTGGGCTAGCTGGTTAGCTTATCACTTGATGAGGCTAATTTCCACAGTCTAAAAACTGAAACGAGATGTTACAGCGGTCAGTGATTCAGCAGACAGTGCAACATGATGAAAATACTGATGAAATACTCATTCTCAGAGATAATCGAGTCACATCATCTGTGGCTTCCAGTCCACGAAGAAGGCAGAAACATAACAGAAAGCAGAGAGAAACAGGAGGGAAGGAAACAAGTGCATACTTTCAAAATAAAAGTCTCGGATCAAAAATATCGAAATGTTAAGAATTCTCATCATAAAATAAAATCTTTTGTTTCTTTCAAGGGGGACTGGAGATCTCGTAGGGTGTGCCACACCCTCAAAACAAAGGTAGGAGAAACCCCATAATGTAGCTGAATACTCCTTCCACCACTGTAATATTTATACGTTTCATTCATTAAAAGTATAGATAAGAAATTTTAGCTTGGAAAAAAGGCAGCATTTTATTTCATCTTTGACAGAATTGCTAATCACACATTTGTTTGTCTCAAAAAAAACCCCCAGCAGTACAGACATTTCTGTTGATCAATGCCTGACAGTATGAGTAACACATTTTAAGCAATTAATACCTGCCAAACAAATTGTGCACTTGTAAGCATAATCTGGTGTAAATGAGCCTACAATATTCATCATACTGGCTGATTATTCCCACAGACATCAGAGGAGAAAGCAGTTGGATGACAGACATTGTCAGCAGGAACAGCACATATCTGGAGTTAGAGAGAGCTGGGGCCAAATTGGTGGCAGCAGTGATGAGGATGATGACAGTGATGCTGATAGGTGGTGGTGGCGGCGGCGGCGGCGGTGGTGTGCCTGGACTGTAGCCACCACCATTAATAAAAGCAACCGGACTAAATGGACTTCTTGCGCCTTGGGTGACAGACAGAGTGTCCCACAGCAATTTGTCTCCTTAACAGTTGGGTCATATTAACTCTGTCTGCTGCCATGGACGGAGGTCTTTGTTGTTAGAGGGGAGTCGACTGGTGGGGATGCATTGGACAGTAAGTCACCCATGAATGACTTGTTGTTTACTGTGTGGTCTGAACTGCATATAAAACAGCTAATTTGGATGCAGAATGTAATTTTATTTGTCTTTGTACGAGAATATCAGAAATATCCAAGGGACCTCATTGCACATTTATCCCTTTCATTTTTGACAGGACAGTGTTGCATGCCATATCTATCCCCAAAACTTAAAGGGACCAAAATCAAAAATACATATTTTCACTCTGGCCTGTGATGCTGTTTATCCATCTACATTGTTTTGGTGTGAGTTGCTGAATTCTGGCAGATGTAGAGATGTCTGCCTTGTCTAGAATATAAGGAGACTAATTGGCACTTGGCTTGTGGTGCTCAAAGCACCAAAAAATACATCTGAAAAATTAATCAGCAATATCTCTTTCCAGACATCATGACTCATTTACTCAAGATAATCCACAGACCTTGTTGTAAGCAGTTTAATGTAGGAACTACTTTCTGTCTACTAGAGTCTGATTGACATTGGATTTTTGGGACCAAGGCCGATACCAATATTATGGAGTATAAGAATTCAGATATTCATATATTGGCAGATATTCTTTGTACAGAATATAATATACAGAATAGAGAATATAAACATTAACATGCATTTTTTGCAATGATCCTTCAAAAGTTACAGTAATATAGCCGGGGGAAGGGATGTCTGGGGTCCGACCTGATTTCAGAAAAGCAGTTGAAGATGGATGGATGGATCCTTCAAACACTTGTGACAAAGTAGAATATTTTACAGTTTAACTATAAACTTGAAACAATAAACTTTCACAAGTATTTTAATAAATATAAATAACTATGAGTAAAAAACACAAATAGAGCAAAATATACATATATATTAGACCTAAATTAAGAGAAAACCTATATGTTAATATACATACACAGACACACATACTGTATACATGTATGTATAATGCTGCCTATAAAGTTAACAGATAAAAACAATCTGCAATATGCTCTATTAAAAAAAGTTTTCATATTGGTCACCAATATAGCTGCGATACTGGTCCTATACATATTGGTTGGACTCTACTTTTTCCTGTAGAATCTACTGGAACTACTTTCTTTCTACTAGATGAAAAGTAGGACCTATATGAATCTACTCAAGACAAGGTCTGTGGATTATTTTGAGTAACAGGGTCGTGATTTTGGAGGCTGTTGAGTTTTTCACCAGAAGCTGAGTGCCATTTAGTCCCATTATATTCAAGAGAAGGTTGATATCTCCAAAACGCAGCAACTCAGCTAACAACGGATGAATAGCACTACAGGTAAGAGGAAAAACATGTAGGCTATTTTTGCATCTTCCATTCATTTTCCTCAGACACGAATTTTTTGTGTTTGTTTGTGGAAATATTAAAGATTTTTAACGACACCTTGACAGAGAGTTCACAAAATAATTGGTTGTTCAGCAGGAATAAGCAATAACAAATGAAGCGTCTTACCTTTCTCAACTTGCAGGTGGTAGAGTTCACAGCAACTAAATATAAAATACTGAATTTCAAAGTAAATCGGGTTGCAAACAGACTGCATGAGCTCAGTGTGCACTCATAAATCCGTGCATGGAGTATCTCAGGTGTTACTGTGTGCTGCGTGACTCGGAGGGTTTTTAGGGGCAGTTTAGGGAGCCCAAACTGACCGAAAAGTTCACTGAGAGGTGGGAGTGACTTCAGCCTGGTATGTGTGTGTAACTGGAGGAGACCAGATCGTGGCGCTGCAGACTCCTGTCATCGATACTACACAGGAGCGTCCTGCAGCAGGAAGACTACGGGTCGATAGCAGGTACCAGTGGACAGGCTACTGTGGGACAACAGCAAAAACCGTTTGCACTCTTTACAAACTCCAAACCAGCTGGAAGAACAACAAACACCCTAACAACTCGCTGCTGCCAGTCTCAGGTATGCTGTTACACACAAATAACAGCACATGTGATAAACAGTCTTCTTTCTTTTTATTTAATCATGGCCGAGCACCAATCTATTTATACTAATGTGATGAAAAAAGATTAAGTAAGTAAGATAAAGTCTATAGACTTAGTTTATCATTGTAATAACATACGTTCTTAAAATATTAAGCACCTCAAAATAATGAAACTTTGTTACAATAAGTTAATATTTGAAAAATATTGAGTTAAATAATGACAAACTTCCTCAAAATAATGACTTAGAAACGAACTCGTTATTTTTCAGAGCATTTCCTATAATAATGACAATCATAGTGATATAGTGATAATAGTGACACTCATAACAAACAAAAATGAAAATGAAAACCTCTTGAACATCTTGAAATGGGATCTGCTCGACATCTTGGGAGGTATGGATGGCAGCAGCTAATAAATACTGCACCACACCCCAGACATAAAGCTCCACTGCATCTCTTTTTTAGGCTACAGGGTCACATTGCTCACTGCTAATAAACTGCCATTTAAAGAAAAGTGCTGCACAACATCAGCAGCGTCATTTATTTGGTGTAGTCAGCTATTATGCTGTTTTTACTACTACAGGAGTTATGATTTAATATATTGCAATACTGGTTAGAAAGGTGATTTATTGCTTTTTTTTTCATCAAATCTTAGAAAAACTGTCATAATACAAAAAACAACAACACACCACATCTATGAAATCTTGTTTTGTTTGTTTTTTTTCCCACAGGCCACACCTGCAAGTTTTCACTTGGCCTATAGACTTTACATTGTGATAGTGTAACATATTACATATTCACTTTTCTTGGCTGTAGGAAAGTTTTACAAATAAATAATCTCCATGTATCAAAAATTCATAATAGAGTCATAATTGAGCTTGTTTGCAGTTCGGGGTTCTCTGTCAATGGTTTTACAGTTTTACAACAGTCTCTTTTACAGTGGTGGCTTATGAGGCTGCAGGGTAATTTTTTTGCTGCAATAGTGTGAGCGACCACTGGGAAAAATTGGGAGAAAGGCTGAGTGGCAATTTCTGTTTAGGTGGTATTCTGTAGTTATAAAGGGCTCATTCTGAGGAAGCAACTTATAAGTACTTACTTATAAGTTATATATGATATAATATGAATATTATATTCCACTTCTGCCAAAAATTAAAGCAGTCAGAGATGCTATAAAACTCTGTAAATAGTGAGTGGAACAACAAAGTCAGGTGATAATTTGTGGGCTCATTTCTGTGAGGGACCCGTTCACATTAAAAACAGTAATTTCATCGGTTGTTATTGTAAAAACATTGATTTTACACATTTTGCTGATGGCTGGTGGCTTTCTAATAATAGTCCCAGCGTAAGAAGGCCTGTGTCCTCAGCCTAATTTGACAAATGTGATTTATTTTCATGCAGGTTTGCTACCTGTCACTTACATTACTTTGCACTGTCATGCACTGAAATGAGCCTCCCTGTCACCATCCCCAGCCTGGAGTCGCCTCCATTTACATCTCATTATGAAAAGATTGCTGCTCTACCTCCTTGTTCTCTGCTTCAGGACCCCATCTGGTGTGTTCACAATGACATGCATCATTTCCCTCTGTGCCTGAGGGGTTTACAGCAAGCCTACAGGACCAAGGGACCACTCCACTGGATCCTGTGTGGAGGGGTGGGGGTGATAATAGCCAACTGCAGCTCAGGAAATCAAATCACATGAGATGGAATTTATTTTCCAATCGCCATGAAAGAGGGAAACACCTGCCATAGGCCCCCCTTGATATTTGCAGAACCTTGCCCTCATGCTGTTATGTTCATGGTCTGTCAGTAATGGCATTTTCCAAGACAGCAAGAAATTCCTTATGACTAGCATGAAGCAGCACAGATAAAACACAGACCTGAGACAGGAGGACAGGAGGCTGTGTCATGAAAAGAACTCATGAGAAAAAGGAGCTGGCATGAATTAAATGAGACTTTTGAGGAATCCACAAAAGGTGCTTTATGTGTTGACACTTGAGCTGCTAAAAAAGGTCAGAAATCTTATGAGTGAGACTGTTTCAGTCCATTGAGGCTTCTACTTACTTTTACAACCAATATAACAGCTGCTAAATACTTTCTTAAGACAACACAGTTCTATTTTAACTGAAATTTTGGTGTCAGTATCTGTCAGTTTGTTTTTATTTGTTAAATATGAACATGGGCTCATATTTATTGACTGAAAGTGCTGCATACTCAACAGTAAGTATTAATACAGAGAGGCCTGATGTAATGGGGATGATCTGGTTTGAGAATAATCAAAAATAAGAGCTTTGTTGTGTGTTTTAACGGGCAAAGTTAGCACAGGATCAAGTGGGAGGTCCAGACAAAGAAGAAAGGATAGTGTAGGAATGCAGTCCTTTGTTGTCGAGCTGATTAATGATTTGCCCCGGCAGACCACAGCTGGAGCTCTAGGCATTATGATACAGGGGCGTGTGTGTGTGTGTGTGTGTACGTGTGCTGTGGGGGGTTGTGTTTGGAGAGCTGTGTGGTGGTAATAGGGGGGTAATATGTGTAATCTGCGTAAGGTGTGTTTATGTGATGGGCTTGAAAATGGATATTAAGGTTGTGTACTCATGTGCCCCATTTTGTCTCATGCAGTCTGGACCATTCATGTATGAAATGTTGTGCGTGTAGTTTTGGTTTTTGTGCAGATTAAACAAATTGGAGACAATGTGTGAAATTAGAGAGCTGGCAGTAGCTTCACATTTACTGTACTCTTATCTAACTCTCAGCAGGAAAGCAAGGAAATGTCGAACTATTCCTTTTAAAGAAGTGATTCCCTATTTGAAAAACAAAAACAAAAATTCTATATAGTTATTTGACTAGAAATAAATATCCACATATTTATTTTCCACAATATTTTTTGCTTAAAAAATTAACGTCATGAAACACATGAAAACCTTTTACATTCATATAATATACAGTAAAACTCATACACATAAAGTTGTTGCATTGACTCGAAACAAAAAAACCAAACCAAACAGCTCAAAAGAAGAAAGCCCCTCCTGTTTTTAACAAATAACAAATGTCAGTCTATACAAAATGGATTATAGTAATTGTAATAGATGCTATAACAAGTATCTGAAAGAAACAGAAAAATCTTTCACTTGATCATCTGTTAAATCTAAATTCTTAGTCAAGGGCCTCCATATATTCTAAAAATAAATGCAGGCTAACACTCATTTGTAAGTTATCCTTTCTAATGAAGGCTTCATAACATTCAACATCATTGTTTGATTAATGCTTGGTCTTATTCCATAACAGTATAATACATTTTTTGGCGTAACACAAGCTGGGGTCGTTAAAAGTTTGTTTATTTACTATAATTGTTTGCCTCTTGATATAAGCCCACAAGAAAAAGCGTCCGGGATAATTAGTTTAGAATTACTAATAAATATCCTCAGATTGTGAGCTGCAATACCTAAACACCACATGCAGCAAATGAGACAGTGTGAAAATGAACTAGCAAGTGAGCAGAGAAGTCTAAATTGCAGTGCATGAATGTCTGAAATAGATTAAATTAGCAGCAGCTGAAATACTGAGATAAAAGTAATGGATAAATGAAATGTTCAGATGTTACTAACACAAGTGATAGTAGTACAAATGCTTGCCCAAACTTGACATTGGTTAAATTATTTGAACATTATTATTTTATACAATTAATAGCATCATTAATTCAATGAAATGAACACATTTGTTCCAAACGTGTTCATTTTTGGGGTCAACGAATTACCTTCATCTACTTTAACACAGCTTCAAAGCATTTCATAAAATTGTGAGTAGCTTATTTGTGTTTCTGCTGAATTGATCCTATGAATTATTTACATTCGGCATGTCATGTAGAGTGGCAGTATGCAGTAGATGTAAAGGAAGGCATCCAACTGTACCAAGGGTCCTATGGATGCTTGTTTTCATGCATGCATGCATGCAGTAGTTTACGAGCATTATTGGATTTATGGTTGTGCAATGTGCATGAATGAGTAAATGTGTTAATGCATACAGTATATAACTTACATCCCACTTGGCTGAATTTCTGTGGTAACAACAAATTCACACATCAAGCACAACTCATCAAGATCCAACCTTTTCCTTTTGTCCTTTCCTTCTCTTTCTTTTGCCCCACTACATCCTTCTATATCCTTTGCTCTCAGTTTTCTCTCTCCATCATTCAAGGACATTTAGGAGTTTGGGGGGTTTCCATTGTAGGCTCGAGGATGATGCGAGCAGCCAGAGAGGGGGATGGACAGAGAGATGGAGCATGGTATAAGGCCGGGAGGAGAGTAGACCCATGGGACAGGCATCCAATGTGCTGTAAACCATAACAGCCCCATAACAGGCAGATTTCTCATTTCCACGATGCTCTGGCCATATCTCATCTCCCACCATGACAATCCCACTGAGACCTATATGAGGCGGGACAGCACACTCAGCATTGGAGGAGGGGACCTAGTGGGACCTAGTGAGGTGGTGATTTGGAAGGACTGACACAGAATGTGACAGATAATTTGGGAGTAGGGTACAAAAAAAAATAAATCTTTTTTTTTTTAAAGGATTCTGAATTTAGGAGATTATCGGTTAATTTTTACATTTAAGCCATGTGGATTTGTTCATTTTTCTTCTTTTGATGTTTTTCCACCTTTAGATTGCTATCCATGTGAACCATTTCACCATAACAAGACTATAAGTCAGTGGCTGTTATTGGTGTTCTTTGCTTCCTTCTTGATGTATTGTCATTCATAAAATATAGATCAGTAGCTGTGTGCACATAAAAAAAGGCTAGTGGCTACTAATGTCTCTGAGGTAATGCTATATTAATGAAGAAGCCACCAACAGCCCGGCCAACAGAAATGCCCGAGGTTAACCTCTTGATTCATTTAGCACCTCTGGGTCTCTCCGAGCTGCAGGAGTGCACCTGTCCTCCCCTTAATATGTGCATTATAGAAGAGGATAATACAGTGTGCTGGTTAGGAGGTAGATCAAACAACCTGTTTCTGATCAAGGCGTCTTGCTAAAGGTAATCAGATCTGACTTTGTATTTTAAATAAGGCACATTTTGCTCTGATGTTTCAGCTTATTTTTCATTTTCATGACTTGTACGGTGACTTAAGGTTACATGAAAGGAAAATCTGTGTGATATAGGTAAAGATCAAAGTTAAGAAGTGTATTTAAAAACTATGCAGACTTACATACATAGAGCTGGTATAAAGTATCTCTCTATTCGATTTTAAAAGAATAATTTCACTTTTTGGGAAATACATGTTTTTGCTGTCTTGTCAAGAGTCAAAATGAAAAGACTGATGTTTTTGGACTATGGTTAGCTTAGCCTAGCATAAACACTGTTAATAGGGTGAAATTTTGCCTGGCTCTGTCCAAAGGTCCAAAAATTCAATCAAAATCCACCTACCAGCACCTTTAAAGATTGTTTATTTAATCCACGCTAATTGTAAAGATTTGGATTTTCAGGAAATTACCTGCTGCACTGGACAAATTAAAATGCTTGCCTGATGATGGCGCTAGTTGAAAAGTTAATTAATCACCACGTGAAACGTGAATGTCCAACCAAATTTCGTGGTGGTCCATCAAATAGTTGTTGAGTCACTCAAAAGCAGAGGAGTCAACCTCATGGTGGTGCTAGACAAAAAAATCGACTCTGCCATCCTTAGAGCTGTGCTGTTAGTTTGAGCAAAAAGCTATCATCCAGTATAAATTGACTGTAACCTCCTCGTGGTTTTGTCATCACTGCTATAGGCAGTGGTCTCCTCTCTGCAGCTGTCAGTATCGCATTGCCCCGACCCTCTACAGATAGGTTTGAAATAGCAGGGTGATGGTGATGTATTGTTTTAATAGCGAATTCTGTCTCCTCTGTATCTCATCATGTTTTCAGCTCTAGCTGTTTACTGCATAACTCCAAACTCTCAGTCACCTTTAACACTGACACAGGCTCGCTACTGTCCAGCCAGACTGGTCAACGTCTCCACTCTCTGTTACCACCTCTGACCTGTGATGTTACATGTGCTCCTGGAGAGCTAGATCAATAACCGTGTATCATTATCCCACATCCAGAGTGTGCTGAGCTGGAGGTAGGCAGCCAAGCAGCCTTACACAGAGAGAGAGAGAGAGAGACAGAGACAGAGACAGAGAGAGTCATGTTTCTGTCCCTTCAGAGGACATTACATTGACTTACATTAATTTCCTGGAGGCTTATCCTAAACCTGCCCATAAAGGCTATTTGGCTAATACTTATCTTTACCCTAACCTTAAAGCAGCTGTATGTAGCAATTGTGCATGTAAAAATGACTCCATTAGTCCAAATAGCAAGTTGGAGCCATAGACTGTATATTACTATATATACGATATATGGTTGAAGCCAGTTATTTCCTCCTGCCTTCTCCTCCCCAGACTCAGGGAAACTCTGCAGGCTACAGGAGCTCAAGACATGCTCACCATTGTAATTTGACAGTAACAAATGGCAACAAGTCCTGCACTGATCAACATTTTAGTAGTCAATTGTTTTTCAATGTAAAGTTAGGTCTGTTATCATGAAACCAAAAGCAAACTGCTCTGAAAATACGCACGTTGGATTTTGAGTTCAGTGACCACCTGTCTTACTGTCTGCCAGACTCCATTAACATATTGTTGAATTTAACTGTTCTAAAAATCTTCCCACTCTAAAAGATTATAAACAATTTCTTATGACTCATAAACAGAGACTAACTCATTCGGCGAACATTTTGCATTAAATTTATCTCGAATTAACGTGAAACAGGCAAACAACAACAGTTTTTCCGGCCTGGAATAGAAATTTCAGATTAGGACACTGTGGCTTTAGACCTGTTGTCAGACAAGTTGAGTATTTCAACTTAACATGTTTCCTTGATCTCTGCTAAAATAGAATAATCACAGTAAATATATTACAGATGTATCCTTTAACCTTAATGATTAACATTATGAGGACTTACATTTTGTCCCCCACTAATGTATGCCCCCACAACACGAGTAATTCATGTCAACACACACATGCAGCTTCTTCTTTCCATAGTCTGCAGTGTTTGGGTCAGGTTCATGTCCTCTATGTCCATTCATGAAGAGGAGGAGAGGAAAAGGGGGATGGAGGGAAAGAGGAGAGAGGGAGGAATGGATGGATGGTGGGAGATAACATAGAGATGGACAGAGGGAGAGAGAAGGGGGAGGGATGGAGAGGGGAAAACAAGCTTTGAATACAAATGAGCTGACACACATAATGCATGCCCTCCCTCTCTCCCTCCCTCTCTCTCTCTCTCTCACACACACACACTCTTACTCTCTCACACACATGTTCTTGCCCTCTCCTCCTCTCCTCCGTGTCTCCTCATTGGACCGTGCGCTGCACAGGAGGTAATTTCAGCCACTTAATTTATTAGTCATCACTGGTTGTTGGAACAAGCTAATTAAAAGGAGGGTGAGAGTGTGTGTGTGTGTGTGAGTGTATGTCTACTGTATGTGTGGAAGATTTGGAGACACAGACGCTGCTGCTGCTGCTGCTGCTGCTGCCGTCTCTCACGCTTCACTGTGGAGCAGGAGGAAGCAGGGGAGAGCAGAGGGAAGAGAAGAGGAAGAGAGGAGAGACAGACAGACAGCCGGGTGGAAGGAGATTTTCACACCACTTTACCATCATCTGATCTGACATGGCCACCGCATAGGAATCTGGTGCCACGGCAACCGTCAGCTTTGGCGACGAGGTATCCAAGGTAAGGAGGGAGGGAGGGATGAATGGACGGCTGGACGGCAGGTTTCCTCTCCTCTCTTCTCCTCTCCATGTGATTTGAACAGCCGGTCTGCCTGGGGTGCCAGCACAGAGCAGTCATGTTGTGGAAGTCACTGTTTTGCATTTTCTGCGCTTTAAGTGAATCTCTTGTTATCTGCTTCTTCCCCAGGTCTTTGAGTGTGCCTGTGGGCGTGTATGTGTGTGTGTGTTGTGGTGGGGGGGGAGTGTCTCTCTGTGGTATTCTGTGTTTGCGGTGGTATTCCCCAAACAGAAGCTCTAATTATCCGGCACTGGGTAAATCCTATTACGGTTTTACTCTCCTCCTTGACTTTGCTCTATTAATAGTAGGGAGGGAATACCTTATAGGCAGAGGTGTGGGATGTTTGTTTGTTTGTGACTCAACTCAGGTGTCAGGTTAGGTGTATTGTCTGTGGTTGTAGCCGGTGTGTGCACAAGAAGCATGGCTTCCTGTACTGCATGTACTTGTGGAATATATCTGTCAGTGTGATACAGCATGGAGTTGAAAGATGTGACAATGGCAGGGCAAAAATGGCCACACACTAAAAATAAAAGAATCCAAAGCTACGTGAGAGCTGAGGGATGTGAGGCTTTGCTCAGATCGACAGTGACAGCTCTGGGCTGCAGGTAAATGGTCAAAAAAAAGAGAGAGAGAGAGAGAGAGACTATTTCCATCACTACTCCACTCTGGAAAACGTTCTGCAGTCATAGTCTTGAATATTTAGGTTATGGCAGAGTTATCACTCTGGGTTTTGCACACAGAAATGGAAGAATGGCTGACTGACAGTTGGCATTTTAACGCTGCATTGCTGCTGCACCTTCTCCTGTGTTACTGCTGCATGAATGTGGATTTATGCATAAAAGAATAATGTGATATACTCTGCAAGAGCATTGTTTGGCAAGGCTGGAATGACCATAAAATCAAGCATGATACAGATTGCTGTGTCCAGTTTGTCTTTGTGTGTGTGTGTGTGTGTGTGTGTGTGTGCGCTCACATGCACAGGCGTGTGTACTGTATGTCCTGGGGCAGGGTGGTGGACTGCAGAGGCAGGAGAGAGGACATATGGCTGGCTGGGTCTCTACCCTTTGACTGGAGTCCTCAGAGCAGCCGGAGATTCAAATGTCCTGCTCTCCAATGTATGTGTGTGTGTGTGTGTGTGTGCATTCAACTTTCCCCTCTGCAGCTCGCTTTGCTCCTCTCATCTCCACCATTTTGATTTCAGTTCCCTCATGTTTTTATTCTGATTGGTGTGTTGTGTATGTGTGTAATTTTCTCCTTGGCTCTAGTCCCTGGCTCTGGTCTTTCTTTGTTTCCGCCTTCAAATGACACACATCTGTCCACGTACCCATCGCTGCCTATGTTGACAGGTTGATTTGGTTTTCTCTGATTGATAGATGGACTATCAGATTAGGCCCCCCTTTCACTTGGCCCCCAGTAATCAGATCAATACCAGCTGGACTGCCTCTTTTTTCCACTATACACGGACATGCACACAAATCTGAGTATTTTAGAGCCTGTTTGGCAGTAACATCTTACTTAGTGACATTATTAGGGTTATTGTATGGGGTTTGTCCAATACTGGTGCTAAAATGAAATGTTTGAAATGGTGCTGATGCCTGAAACAATACTTTAAAACAAAAAGAAGCACAACATGATGGTCAGTAATACTCAAGAAATGTTTTTTTTCATTGCTATGGCACAAATTCAACAATTTATTAACTATTAACAGTTTAAAGTTTACTTAAATGAATAAATACAAAACACTTAAATTTACATAACAATTTCACATAATAAATAAAACCTAACCCAACTACAATAACTTCACTTAACTATCTACAACACTAGCTTCAAACTTCATTCTTCTGCAGAAATATTGTCATATTTCCTATCCTGCAGTCATCATCAAAGGTCTCCTCATCATAAAAGTTATGATGCGTAGCATCTAGTGTTTTCTATGTCCACCCCGTCTCCAGGGTCAGGAGCGTCCACATTGTCAGCTGATGTGCTTGGCATGGGGTCACACCGGCAGTCGAACACAGTGTATCCCTCTGCTTTCAGGTGCATCCCTGTGTGCTGGCAGATGATTCCCCCCTTTACACACAGTCGTTTGTTTGTTTCACAATTTGTTGCACATCCTGTCCGGCGGTGGAACCTTTTCAAGTGACATACAGCCCCACTTCACACAATTTAGTTTTCCATTTTAACGATGTTTACAATGGCCACTAGCAAACGGAATGTTGATTAGGCATGTTTGTCGATGCACCTGTAACGTCCGACCAGGTGTGTGGTACCGAAATGAGGCACCATAATCTGCATTGTGATTTGGTCCAGTTTGTTCCGGTTGTATAGGAATCGGTGCCGTATTGGCACTGCCTTTCAATACCTAACCCTGGGTGATATGTTAATGTGATTATGTGTTTCAGTAATTGATATCCAGCGATGCCAGTGGATGCAGAAAGAGCCACAGGCTATTTCAGCTTAGATTTCTAGTCTTCGCCTTTGGGTAGCCAGGGAGTGTGCTACTACATGAGTATTTTTGTCACCTAATGCTGTGTTTTGGCTGGCAAAGTAATAGCTACTGGTGAGGATGATGAGAACATGGTAACATGGGCATATGATTCAAAAGCTCGCCCGCATTGCATCCTGGTATATGTAGGCACCACAGCTTGGTGATGAGAATAACTCAGTTTTCTTGGTCAGTATAGCACACACTGAGGAATTAATTTCTTCAATTTACGACATTTAAAGTTTCCCTTTAATGCCCTTAATACGAGGATAGTCACACGATCTGTGTAAGTCTCTAGCTCAGTTTCAGAGGCCAGATTTTTTTCCTACTAATTAAGCTGCAAACTTGTCACCCAGATCAGCACTCAGAGAAAGCTCACTTGCACCAAATGTGCGTGGGACAGCTCAGAAGTTTGCATACACCAATGGGAAATGTAACAAGCTACATAATTCCCATTCTTTAGGTGAAATCATCCCGCACTCGGTGTCCCACTTAACATGATCGTTATCATCAAAAGCTTCTCTGCCTCATCTGTGGCCACCTGAGCGGTTTCTCCCAAAACACAGTTTGATCTTCAGGAGATCTGCTACCACCAACTCACAGCTCGTGCGTGCACTTTCTCAGCCGGTGGCCCAAACTGTGGGAGAGAGTCTCTTTGTGCTACCTCCCACTGAGGGAATGAAACATAAAGTAACACTTCCCATCAGCCCCTAGTGGAGAAGAAACAGGAACAATTCCTCCCTCTGTCTCTCCGTTTCTCTTTTTCTCAGCGTTGGTTTCCGTTACCTGGGGCTTCTGCTTGTTCACCCTGACAGCTACCTTTTTTTTTTTTTGGACAAGTCTCACACACACATTGTGCACATGCACACACACAGAGTCCAACCAACCCTCTCTAAAAGCAGTCTTGGTTGGCACATTGCGTTGTTCTGAGGGCTGCTAAGAGCTTGGCTTCATGCCTTATTCATCCCTCAGGCCTATTCTTTCCACCAGCGTAGAAGGAATTAGGAGGAAGAAA
This sequence comes from Lutjanus campechanus, assembly GCA_027495735.1. Classification (NCBI taxonomy): domain Eukaryota; kingdom Metazoa; phylum Chordata; class Actinopteri; order Lutjaniformes; family Lutjanidae; genus Lutjanus; species Lutjanus campechanus. Next base: position 29,815 of record JAJHUR010075185.1, on the reverse strand, counting down.
GCTCTCTAGCATACAACACACCACTCACCAGCAGAATGGAGGTCAACCTGACAACTTCTGGGAAACAAAAAAATCCTTCTCTCCCTCTCCTCTTTCCTTTCCTTTCCTTTCCTTCCCTTTCCTCCTTGACAACAGATAGGGTTCATACTGGTGCTGGAAGTCCTTGAAAATGCTTGAATTTGGATGTACTGCTTTCAAAGTTTGAAAAGTGCTTGGATTTTGGATAAGGTGTTTGAAACAGCTTTAAGTTGTAATTGCATTACTTTCATAGTTAATTGCTACCTGACTGATTCGTTCTGTCATTTTAGATAAATAAATAAAACATGCTGGATATTGGCACAGCCAGGTGGTTTATATATTTTGCCTGATGAAGGTCTAGTACCAAAATGTCCCAAATAAATGATATATTGATATATTGCAGTGTGCGGGAGTCCTTTTGCAACTTTAAGGCTCTGAAAACAGTATTTGTGCTCTAAGTTCAGCGTGCAGTGTGATGGATATAAACTTGAAGACCAGCACTAAATCTAGCCGAGCACTCCTACTCACTTTTGAAACTGTTTGCAAAGTGTGACAACAGGCATCACACAGTACATACTGCTGGCACTTCTTCTCCCTTTTGTCCTCGGTAGTACAATGTTGAAGCCTCTGTCCTTTGTCTGTTTTATGTGTTTTCTCTTGTCTTCTTATTTTTCTCCCATTTCATGTGGACATACAGTGAGGCATAGTTGTCTCTTAAAGGAATACTTTCATGGGCGTTTTGGGTTATACCCTGATTCTTTTTCTGGTGGAGAGTAAGATGAGAAGATTGATACCACTTTCATGTCTGCAAGTCTGCACTATGGTTACCTTTACTGGAAGCAGGGGGAAACAGTTATCTTGACTCTGTAGAAAGGTAACAAAATCCACCCAACAGGCCCTCTAAACTCTAGATGTTCCTGGCAACAAATTTCCCTGTTGATAAAACGCAAATTTTAATTTAGAGTCTAAAAGTAAAAACCATTCAGAAGGTCAAGATGAAGCACAATTAATTAATCAATGGGGTTAAACACGCGTGTCATTTAGGAGAACTTGTCACATTCACCAATTTGCAGTTACAGATCATGCGGCTATGGCGTTTTTTTAAAGCCATTTTTGACGCATTTCTTCTTGTCCACTCGTTTTTCCCATTCCTCAGAGACATGCGATTTGTTCCAATGTTAATTTGACTGGTCACCAAATGCATGCACAATATACCATACATCTCTTGAATAAACTGTCTCTGTATTATATTTGTTAAGCTGGGCTCAGACTGCAGGAGTTTTAAAATCCTAATCAATTTTGAAATTGGTACAGTTAATGAGGTTAGGTTAGACACAGTTAGGTTAGTGATTGAAATAGCAAGCTTACTTAACTTGGTGGGCTAATGTGACTGCAAGGTGACAGACTGAGGAGCTGAGCTAGCATCACACAGTTAAATAGACACATTTCAGTAGGAATTTTGCTGTCAGAAAATGTCCCATTGGAACAAAAGCCCATTTTTCTTTCAGACCGTTATCCCAAAGCAAACGGCCATTGCTCCAAAGGTCCATTAACCTTTTTCACAGCAGCCATTTTGACAGGAGATAGTACGGAGAAAAACGGGTATTAATGATGCTTAGTAAGGTTCTGTTCATTCAGATCAAACAGAATCAGGGTGCTGCTTTTGTGAATGATGATTCACTGGAAAAGCTCTGCTACACTAAATGGAACTGAACCTTAATTAGCATAATTTGTAACACTTGTGTTTACCCGACTACTTCATATTACTTAATAAACAAACATTAAAAAATAACGTTATTTATCTAATAAAATGAATACGCATTAAAATGCCCATAGCTCATCATTCTTTGAAATCTTTTATTTACAGATTAATTTACTTAATAAATAAATTAACTTGGTATAAGGACTGACAGATAAATCAGATACTTTACTGCATTTATCAACTGCAGCTGCATTTTAGTTGTAAATTCTGTGGTAACATTTGAAACAGTTTATACAACATTAAACAGCTGGAACGTCTTCATGCGGTCACTCAAATGTAGGTAAGCAATAAACAGAAACTGATCCTGCCAGGGACCAAATGAAGTCTGTTTAAGCTCTTTTAGTATGAAATACACATTTTTGCAGAATGTTTGCTCCTCTTCAGCTCATAGTTGTCTTGTTTGGAGGGACATCCAGCACCCTATCTGGTCCCCAAGTTTAGTATCACAGCTGTTGTTGATAGTTCAGTGACTGCTGGCCCTGTCTACTTGTTGCCTGAGCATTTGCTGCTTGTCTCTAACTGCTGCTCCCTGCTCCCTAACTAAAGGCTGCAGGGAAATGTGTATTTTCAGAGAAATAGGCATTTGTGTTTGGGATAACAGGCCATCAGACAAACGAGTCTACTGTCCAATTGGACATTTTTCAGACAAATGGGGATTTGGAATAATGGGCTGTCAGAACAATGGCCAGTCCACCTTTTTTCATAATCTGTTTTTTATTTTGGTCCAGTCATGCAGTCTGAGGTGAAAGAATGAAAAAATGTGTTTGATTGATTATCAAACTTAACCCAGTTTTTTTGTATGGAGTTCTTTGGGGACAGTTGTATATGCACTTCTTCACTGGTGACCATTTCACAGCAAGCTGCCAGGGCTTTCGAATATTAGCCTACTGACACCGTCAGATGTGTCTGTCACATGGCAGGTTGTAGCACTCCGTTGAGACCCATTGTGGCCATTGTGGCACTAGGATGTTCTGGGCTTGTTAGCATATTATCAGTTACCTTGCCAGCTACTGTACATCGCCAACTAGCTCTGCAAATCACCTTCACTTAGCTTCCAGCACTGCTTGTTTTGCGAGGATACTGAATGAACTGTTACACTATTGTGCAAATATTTGTTTAACCTGTGAAATATAAACTGCAGTACACTGTAATAATTTACATATGCAGATTTATTTTAGATCAAAATATGTGTGATTATTTGGTTGGTAAATGACTGTACCTGAGACTCAGTGCACTGTTATCAGTACATAAAATGCCAAACACAGAGGAAGATTATGTCACAGGGCAGAATTTATTCAAATTATTTTGTTCTTACACCGAAGGCAGCTTTGATGCGTGATGCATCAAAACTAAAATAAGTAAAGCAATTTCAATGACTGCACCAGTAAACTGTAGAACGCACATAGCCCTAAGGGCTAAGAAATGAGAATATTAAATATTCATGGATGTATCATATAAATAAACAATAAAAAGACATCACAGAGAAACAATGTGCTGAATAAAATAAATAACAGCCATGTCGTGCTGAAGGGAAGATAAGACATCAAGGAGAGCCACAGATCTATTCAAAACCCATTTGTCCTGATTGGATTTTACTTAATCTCACACTCTGAACTTGACCTCAGCGTGGCCAGTGGACTAACCCGACTAACCCTCTTTCCTTCAGGATAAGGAGACAGAGAGCTGGACAGAGGGACGTTCACAGAAACAGAGAGAGGGATGGCAGTGGAGGAGAAGCCGGGTGTGAAGAGCAGCAGCTCCATTGTCCCCTGCTTCCTGTTTGTGGAGGTAAGAAAAATGAAGCAGCTATCATATTGCTGACTGTTTGTCCTCTGATGTGAGCAATACATTTTAACATGAGAACCAACACTTAAAAGCAGGGTAGGAATTTCACAGAAGCCCCTCAAAAAGCGATATGCTCTACACAGGGGCCTTGATGCCCCGCGATCACTACCCCAGCTGATTTTGCTCTCTTCTCCTCTCCTTTCCTGTCATTATTGTTTTTAGATACCTGTGCCTTTGTTGAGATTCTGATGAAGGCAAGAAAGTGAGCATGTGAATGTGGACAGAAGTGTCAATGTGATATAAACGTTCTTTGATCATTAAGCCTGATGTTACACTACAATTCTGTGTTTTACACTGCAGACTGGAGTCTCTGTTAACAGTGACAAACAGCTAGACCCGCTTTATATACGCACATCTCCTATTCATTGTGCTGTGTTATGCTTGGGATGTATCTTTTTTTTCATACCTTCATACCCTCCTGACATTTTACCAGGGTATACGGTATAATGCCAGTGTGTGTGTAACACTTATGTAGAATGTTGTAACTTGACTCTCCCCCACTGTACTGTAGTATATAGGCAGAGCAGCTGGTCACAGTGATGCGATTCCCACAGCTGAGAAACAACAACTTAACTTTACATGCAACCTAACTTTATTCCCCAGACACCATGTTTGTCTGCTCCCCTGTGCTGCCACACAGACACTGACCCCCGGTGGCATGTCCTGCGCACTACAACACAGCATCTCCCTATCAGTTGCGTAAAAAGAGGCTTATCTGTATTTAGGATGATATTGAAAATTATACTGTCTGGATCTCTCAATACATTGGTGTAGTGTAGTACCTTTATACGGTCCAAGTCGCTATGGTACCCCACCAATGTGATGAAAAAAGAACATCCTTTAAGATACCAACTCGTAACTTTAAAATATTAACTCGTTATTTTAAGATATTGCACACACTTTAGTACGCTGTGTCATTATATAGACTGACCTGTAACTAACTTCCAGTGTCAGTGTACTCAGCATCAACAAATCAGGAAAAAATAAAAAAAATAAAATCATTCTAAACCCTCAAGTTAAATTTATTGCATCACTTCTGTGGACTTAAAATCATTGCTTTATTTGATAGCCTTGCAGTCCGGGTATTTGGCCTTTGTGCCCTCAAAAAATTGATACCAATGGCTGGATGGCCTTGCTCCTAAACTGATGAAATTCCAGGCTTGTTTGAAAAAGTTCAACTGTTTTCCAAGACTGGGTTATTTTTAAATGATAAGGTTGTTGAGACCTGGACAAAATAAAGTACCTTCATCCTGTTGGTATAATAATAGTGAGCGAAGAGTTTAGCATTATTGGACTTGTAGATCCTGCACATCTTGATCATATCTCTGTTCCTATTTCCGTTTTCTCTGGGCTTTTATCTCTGCAATTGCCTGTCCTGTCAGGGAAGAGAAACCTTTGTTGCTCTGAGATTTGACTCTATCTAACCCCAACTTGATGCACTTTCCTCACATCTCTACAATCTAAGCCTCAGTGGTAAATATTTCAGGCTGAATAGTAGAGTTTGGGACAACTCAGCAAACACGCTCTCTGTTGCTGACAGTCCCACTCGGTGTCACACATCCAGCCCTGTTCCAGCACCGGGGGCAGCTGAGGCTTTGTAAAGTGGCTACAGTTGTTCTGTGGCGGGTTGAGCGTTTTCCAGCATTTTTGTGAACTGCATGATTCATTGAGGTGGTTGCAGATGTCACAGCACAGACAAAGTGGATTTTCAGCAGCTGTACTGTGGGATTTGGAGCTGTGTTGTACAGATCATGCCAAAGGTCATTTTCCGTGGCAGACCAAGAATGCTCAGACGAACACACAAATACACCATGCACACACATACAGCTTCATCCCCTGTGGAAAGCATGCTCTACATTGTTTGTGAGAGCAGTCAGACAGATGACTCAGAGGGCAATGGAAGTCCCAGGGCCTTCACCAAATGGTAACTGAGGTGGAGAAAAGCATGAACTGGTGAGGTAATCAGACAGTCTGTAATCTAATTAGACAAACCAAGCAGTTCAGAAGCTCATTGGTTTCAAGTGAGCCAACCATCAGCTTTTATGCTGGAGTCCCCCATGCATTCAGAGCATTGTTCTGTAACAGATTCAGACAGGAGGAGCCGCTTGTGTTGCATCGGTGCTTTGCAGGTGCGTCATGATGTGATGCAGATGTTGCATCATGTTGGATTTACGTGTTTGGATTCACTTTTATGATTGTATGTGCAAAGCAAGCTGTATTTTACCTTATTCCACTGCATTCATGAATCCAAGCTTTCAAAATGGATTCTAGCATGATTATAACCTAAGTACAGACTCAGGCATCCTCCGGAGGCAATCATTCTCCCCATCATCCATTAATTCCTGATTACTGACACCTCCGGACATTATCCCGCTTATACCATGGTCACTTGCCAAATTAAAAAAAAGAGCATTTATTAATATTTTCATGCATTTTACCATCAAAATCCAAAACCTAAAGTTGGATTAGCACTGGATTAGATGGGATGTTGATAATTTTGTCTGACTTTAAAAGAAACCTGCTTTCTTCCACACACACTGTTTTATAGTTGGCTGCAAGTAGATGTATAATGACCTGAGAGGGATGTTGGTGTATCTAAGCTGGCCTTTACCTGAGCACCTCCGCAGGTTCTCACCTACTATGTCTCTTGTGTATGTTTGCACCCAAAGGAAGGACCAGAATACAATAGTCACACTAACCTGGCCCGCCCATGTGAGCCAGTCTGAGAAACACTGGTCCCTTTGGTTATAATACACTGTAAAAGCACTCCATTAGGCCACTCCGCCATATGCCTCCCACACATCAGCTCTGAGCCCTCAGGTCTCAGTCAATTCCCTTGCTAACTCTCCATCTATGTGTGTGTGTCTGTGTGTGCATCTGAGAGAAAGGGAGAGAGTATTTCTCTCTGTATGTACTGGGATGGAGAACCTTAGCAAGCAATCAGGTCCAGGGAAAAGAGGCCAACAGCTGTTACCTGTAATGGAGGCCAGTGAACAGGGTTTTTCGCTTCTTGTGGAGATGACAGCATGAATGTGTGCATGGAAACCGGTTTATTGCCCCTGCATATATTATAGTAAAAAACATATATTGATTGAAATAATTGACTAAAAGTGACTGACTGAATTGATTGTCCGCTAAGCCCTGCCCCTCTCAGTACCTATACAGTGATGATGGTGGTCCGACATTCTTTGTACGTTTTTGAAACAATGGGTCCTTGATTTCAGACAGATTTAGACAAAAGCAGATTTTTCCTTTATTTCCGGCAACTTTTGATTTTGTTGGCTGAAATGACAGCTTTCACTGGCAAATTGTATCAGCTGTAGCTAGCAAGGTAATTAAGCTAACATTAGCTTCATGTGTTGTTTTTGATGTTTCAACTGGACTTTTTTCTTCTTCTTCTTTTCTTTTAATATATGTTTTTTATTTGGGTGCTTTGCAAAAGTATGTTTTATTTGGGTGCTTTGCAACAAACAAAGGAAGAAAGGACAAAAAACAAAAACAAAAAATCAACAAACGAGTACAGCACATCCTGGCCATGGTCAAGTACAGAGCAGTAGTAAATATATAGTAAGTATAGTATAAGTATATACAAATAAATATATATACAGTAAAAAAAAAAAATTTAAAAAAAGGATACACAGTAATGTGCTTTACACTGGCTACATCACATTAGTCCTTACCGTGAAAAAAGAAAAAATCAGTACAGGATCCCAGATTGTGTTGAATACACTTCTTCTATCGTCATTAGAATCTCAGTCTCCCCAGATTTAGTGTGTTTGCCATTTCTCCCATCCACAAATCGTACATGGATAGAGTCCATTTTCAACACTCACAAGACCAACTTTTTTGCAATTGCCATTCCAAACAAAACAGCCATTTTTTCATACAAATTGGCAAAAGATAGGAAAAGTTGGTCCAAGAATAGCTCAAAATCTCAGAAGCCTCTGAGAAACAATCTGCTTGTGAGTGCTTTTCCAATATGTAGAAAGTTTACTGCATGGTCAGAAAGCATGTGTTAAAACTGATCATAGACTTACAATAATTACAAACAGGTCAGACATCAGTAAACAAAAAAGCTGTGTAACTTTCCCTGGTGTAATAAAGTCTGTGCAACATTTTAAACTGTATAAGACCAGCCTAACATGTGTACTCTTTAAACATTAATCCCAAACATCATCATGCAGTTCTACATACAACTCATCTGCCCACGCATGTTTAAGTCCAGTTGTGTTCAGCTGTGATCTGTCATGTAGGATCTGATAAAAATAGGAAACGGCCCCACGAGTAACATCAAATCAAGATCAAATTTATTTATCAAATCAGACTTATTTTAAACTGAGAACCCTGTAAAAAGGGTTCAATAGGCACATGATGGCTTCTTACATGAAACTGTGGTTAAAGTCTGATGCTAAAGCTGCATGTCCCAGGCAAAAAAAACAACTATTTGTTTGAGAAACACAACACTATCTGGGGGGGGGGGG
>JAJHUR010075185.1:8548-21689 GCA_027495735.1 Lutjanus campechanus | reverse complement strand
TTTACTGCATGGTCAGAAAGCATGTGTTAAAACTGATCATAGACTTACAATGATTACAAACAGGTCAGACATCAGTAAAAAAAAAAGCTGTGTAACTTTCCCTGGTGTAATAAAGTCTGTGCAACATTTTAAACTGTATAAGACCAGCCTAACATGTGTACTCTTTAAACATTAATCCCAAACATCATCATGCAGTTCTACATACAACTCATCTGCCCACGCATGTTTAAGTCCAGTTGTGTTCAGCTGTGATCTGTCATGTAGGATCTGATAAAAATAGGAAACGGCCCCACGAGTAACATCAAATCAATGAAGCTAAAGCTGCATGTCCCAGGCAAAAAAAACCCAACAATTTGTTTGAGAAACACAACACTATCTGAGGGGGGGGGGGTTAACAAACAGTCAATTGATTTTCTTCACTTTCATTGTTTGATGGTAACTTAAATATTAACATTGTTGTGAAATGTTATGTTCACTGTAACATCCATCATGGATAATTAAATAGTCAGACTACATGTAAAAACGAGAAACCAAGTTATCGGATCATGCCACCGCATAAAACTGCCTTCATTTTAACTACTGACTAAAGATTTATATCTATAATTTAGTGTTATTTGCCTTTTTCTGAAGAGTGAAAATATTAAAAGGGTTGTTGTGCAATTTGCACTCTGTGGGGAGGGCAGTCTAATTTACTGTGGACAAAACACATTTTAATGGCAGGTGTAAACAGTCCTGATATATTATTCTGCATTTCGAGATATAATCTGGCAACTAGACGCATGTTGATGTAAGCTGGAAATCAGGCCAGTGAGTCACAGTATGAACTGGGTTTGGATGAGTTGATCTCATTACTGATGCTGTTGCTAAGCAGATAGCAACATCACAGAGTTCTCTCTCTTTCCTGCTCCGCTGTAAGAGTCCAATCTCCATGCAAGCGTCAAGTTTATTGCAGTGGTTTTCTAACTCTGAAATCCGGAATATGATGTTAGAAGATGCCTTCAATAAGAGAAGCAAAAGAGCCAAGAAAAAAGATGCCTGCACGTTAGAAAGATCCCTTTTTTACATAGTAGTATTTTCTTGATGTATATAATACATGATGAGGATGCTAGAATATAGTTTTTCATTAGCAAATGAATGAGGAAGTAGTGTTTTACAGTATGTATTGAGTTTAAAAAAACAAAACAATGTTTTCTTTTCTAAATCTGAAGCAATGATGTGTTCGCTCTTCACAAACTTGTGAAAATGGCCAAGTTTGAAAGTGTTACTGGCTTTGGAGCATTTGATCCCTTTGAATACTCTGGATTGGTTCTGCTGCTGCTGTCCAGAAATATGAATGGATGGTTTTTCTCCGTCTTAAATGGTTTACTGAGCGCATGCACTATTTTACACAAATGCCCTGTTTCACACAAACACTTCCAAAGTCCAACCATCCATCCGCATGGAAATATTGAGACTGCCAGTCTGATGCAGGCCCACAAAGATGGCTACAATCACACCCCGAATAGCAACCCAGAGAATCCACATCACATGCATAATGTTACGTACATGTCTCCTAAGATTCAAACCTTCCTTGCAAGAAGCGTTGCAAGAGCCTCTTGCTGTGAACCCGCTGATCCACTAGAGACCCTCTGCTGTCTTAAACAAGATTATCATTGTTGACTGTGAGGTGCTTTAGTGGTTAGAGCTGTCAACACGATAGCAATAAGGATTCAGGTTTGATTCTTTGGACTTTCTACATATTGTGGAGAATATGTGGCCTAGTTTCTGGATACTGCAAGTTGCCCATAGCCATAAATGTGAGTGAGAAAGATGGTCAGTCTATGTGTGTTAGCCCTGTGATGGTTACATGAGCACAGCCCTTGTCCTTGTCTGTGCTGGATCAGTTTATGTTCCATGTGACTCAGAAAACAGGAAAACTAAATTTAAAACGAATGCATTATTCACATAAAAAAAAATAATGAATGATGATTGAGAGTCTGTTACATGGTGAGTAACCACAGCTCTTGCTACAGTGCCTGATCCGCTTTGTGAGACGTACATGCCGGAAGGCTTTGGCCCGTCAGCGCCAAAACCACAAGAACAGTTTCTTTTCGGCTGCAGCTGGCCTCATCAACAAGGCCAGGGACCCCTACTGACATTGACTCCTACACCGCTGCCCCCTTGAGTGTCCCCCAGTTACTTTTCAGGAAATGAAGAAAACCTTGTGTTTTTAAACTAATTGAATGCTGCTCAATTGCTCTTTTTAATATTTTTCAACTGTTAAATATTTGTAAAACCCATAGACAGACATAAAGGGTGACCAATAGCATTGATTTATGAAAAAAGTCAGTCTATGAGGATCCGACAACAACAGAATGCAAGTTAAGACTTTAACTCGCAAAACAACATCCTGCCCATGGCATCATGGCTAACTGTCTCATCTGTGAAGACCCCATTAATGCTTAAAGGTACATACAGGTTCTGGAACAACATAAGCTACCATCCAACGTCTTTTTCAGGGACGTTGATGCTTATTTCAGTTGCATGTTTACCACTGTGTTAACATCATCTTTTCTTTTAACAGCACTGACTCAGCATTTGGGAAAAGGGGACACTAATTGCTGAAGCTCTGAAAGTGAAATTTGTTCCCATCCTTGCTTGATTTATGGCTTCAAGTACTCAACAGCCTGGAGTCTCTGTCGTAGTATTTTGTGCTTCATAATGTGCCGCACGTTTTCAGTGGGAGACAGGTCTGGACTACAGGCAGGTCAGAGTAGTACCTGAACTCTTTTACTACGACGCCACACTGTTGTAACACATGCACAGTGTGTCTTGGCCTTGTCTTACTGTCCCAACTTGTTTGGAACATGTTGCAGGCATCAAAGTCAGTTTGAACAGTTTGAAATATTTTGTCCTTGTACAGTATTCAATTGAATATCAGTCTAAAGGTTTTTGCAAATCATTGCATTCTGTTTTTATTTACAGCATCTCAACTTTTTTGGATTTGGGATTGTACTTGCTCCTACTATGTTTATTGTTGTAATTCAATCAAAATCACAGAGGCAGATTTCTCATATTTGTAAACCCACTTGGCAATAAATTTTAATCTGATTGTTATGGATTTTATTCCAATACCCATATATCCGAAGGAAGAAGTACTCAGGAGTCCAATATGTCTTACACTGAAACTGGTTTAATAATACTTGGCCAAGGAGAATGAAGGAATAACCAGTACACAGTCGGCATTGATGTTCCCTTCAATTCTGGCGTTTCTGTCCTCCGGGATAGTCTTTAAGCATTCACAGATAAGGTCATGATGAACCTATGCCCAAATAAGGTCAGCCCAACTCATTGAGTTAGCTTATTGGTCTGAATATGCAAACACAGGAATTATGAATACACAAAGTCTGAGACTACTGTTCAGCACCTCTGGCTCTACAGCTCAGGGTCAGTGTTAACCAAAACAGATTACAGTTTACGTCTTCTCCGGTCAGAGAGACGAGACAAACACCTCTTCGACGTCAGCTACCATAGCGACACTATCAGGTTGTTCACTTGTTTATCCGAAAGGAGAAGACAGCTGCATCTACTGTCCTAGAGGAGAGACAGTATGTCTGTCAAAGGTTAAAACCTTAAGGGTATGGCTCGAAGGCCTTAGCATAACCACTAGAGAATGGAAAATTCCTTAACACTGATTCATAGCAATGTCTGTGAACTATTAATAAGTTAATGATATCAGAGAAATTGGCACTGAACTGGACACAAATCTGTGTTAGGAAAAGAAAGCTGGATGTCTGTTTCCTTAAATGTGGAACTGTTCCTTTTATGGTGGAGTGGAGCTGGTTTGGCCTTAATGTGGAAAGGTGTGGCAATGCCCGTCAACCATGTCCCTCCACACCCTCGCCATTTAATGTGTGTGAGAAATGTGACAGTGATCCTCACCAAGCCAGAAGGACCTGCTCTTTTATTTAGCCCCGCACCTCATCAGCAGTTACCATGGAAACCAATCAGCCAGACTCATTCTCCATCTCTGCTCTCTTTCTTCTGACTCCTTTCATCCTCCCTGCCCTAATCACAAGTCACAACCTTTTCTATCAGTGCTACCCACTCAGCCATCTTGTTCTGCATGTCTCTCCTATTCCCTCCATTTTGCTCCAACATTTCCCATTTTTCAGTGTGATTCCCTGCAAGCGCTCATCTTTTGTCTGGATGCCTCCCGGCCATTCATAGCAGCACAGATATCGACCTCACCTTTCATTAATCCCTGAATAATCCTGTTCTAATGTGTACAAATCTATATCATCATCTCCCCACCTCATCTAATCAAATTCTGGTAATTCTGCTGATGATACAATAAGATTTTCACCTGGGGAACAAAAAATAATGAGTCCAGAACGTTTGATTTACATATTGTAAATAGTGTTTCGTTCTCTGTTTGGACAGATCAGACTTTTTCTGCCTTCACCCTTAAAAATTACAATTATTTTGTGCCATCTGGGGACACACGAGCAAATTTGCAGTTTAATTTCTGTTTAAAGCCGATCTACAGTGTGCTTCAGTGAAGGGGTGTAATGGAGAATGCAGCTTTCTATTGTGAAGAGCGTCTGATTAGACACTTATCCAGACCAGTGGAGGGGTGAACATAAAGCCCCATTCCACCACTGTAAATACTTTTTACAGCCCTTCTCTCAGCTCCGCGGGCTGCTGACACCGTTATGTGACACACAGTGAGCTCTGCATGTCACCTTTTGACCTGTATTAAAATGTTGTTGCACGATTTATGCAGCAGCTTCACCCCTTGGCCTTTTTATACCAGCTGTGGTTTATTTATATCAATTTGCAATTTGGGTCTTTATTAGGGTCTGTGCAAAAATTATTGGGCGGAGAGGAAGTATCAGAAAAGGTAGGGTTATTATGGATTCTTGCTAATGTTGAAAGGTGGGTAGTGTGAGGGAGGTTTTTGCAATTTTATCTTACTGGTTTTACAATTTATTTCAGCTTTCCCTTGTGAGTTTTTTAAATTGAACATTTACACTTCATTAAAAGATGTTGAAAAAAAGGCTTTGCCAGTCGTCTAAGATACGATGTCTATGTGCATCTGGTCTGAGTTGAAAGTTAAAGGTGACAAGATGTTTTTTACATGTCGTTGAAAAGACAACTACATCTATGTCCAGTTTTAGTTGAAAGTGAAAATTTAAAAAATGCTCATATCATACAGTTGTTTCAATATCTTGTAAACTGCTTCATTTCAATTCTTAATTTAAAAGATTTTTAAAATCGTACAAACGGCAATTGAGAAAGCAGTAACCATAAAATAAACATTTGCTAAAATATTTAATAAAAGTGTCATTGATTTCAGTGTTTTTGTTATGAAAGACTACAGTCACAGATTTTACATTAAATATTACTTTTCTCCCCTTAGTTTTACATCAGAACTTATAACAATACAGCAGCCGCACAGGACATTTTTCTGCACTGATTACCTTTACTTTGCTTTGAGTTCTTTAAGGACATTTTCCTGATCATACTTGTACCTTAAAGGGCCAGACTGTAAGATTTATAGAGGTTTATTAGCAGAAGATGTCAGAAATGGAATAAAAACTGAATAAGTATGTTTTCATTAGTGTATAATTACATGAAAATCTTTGAAAAGCCTCATATATGTCTTTAAAGACCAATAAACAAGACCAATAAATTAAGACCATACTATCAGTGTTTATTTGACCAACAGAAAATAAGAAAAGTTTTAAGCATTCTTAACATCTTAAAATTAGCTATTACAAAATGGTGTTTGAAGAAATAAATTAGGAGTATTGCAGTTTTTTCAATGTCAAGTGCAGGGTCCAGGGCCTTGCTTTGTTTAAAAAATAATATGAAGTGAAAGGTTCAACCCCTCCCCAGTCATTTTCCTACAGTCCCTTTGATTAAATTTAGTCTGTGAGCCTGAGTGTTTAAAGGCTTTACTGTGAGGTGGGGAGCCTGCTCGGGTTGAATCACCATCAAGTTTTTAACACAGTACTTTAATGAGCTCAAAGCTGTCCCAAACACTGATTCTTCTTGTTGCAGATCTCTTACCATGTATTCTCAATTGGTTTAGTGTTGGTGTGATCATTACGTTTGCCACCATCTAAATTAAACCACGGTTAAGGGGCCAATGTCTTAATCCTCCACTATTTTCCCCGAGGCTCCTCTCTTTAAAAGATGAAATAGCCAATGTGGATGGATGTTGCATATTAATCTCATGGATAGGAACGTGGGATTCTGCAGACATTTCTATGTTTTTGTGCTTTTTTATAACGTAACTGTGGACTAATGGTGCAATCTGTGGCAATCTGGTGTTGCTTTTGCTTTCTTTTTTAAAAGTGCTCCAGTGCCATTTTTAAAGAAGTTCCCACAGATCTGTTCAGCATGAATATATTCCGCTGGTGTTCCCATCACTCTGATTTAATTTATGAAGGAGAACATGAAGAAATATTGGAGCAGTTTCTCCACCAGAGGGCACTGCTGTAACACAGCTGAAGCTCCTGATCAAGATTTTGAAGTTCTGCAACTTGTTTTGAGCTTTTCAGTGTTCCACATAGTTTTGAACCTGATTTAGGAGTTTTGACAGAACCATCACAAAGTTTTTTCATTGCTTATTTTTCTCACATAATTCACTTTGACACTAAGGGGGAAAAAAGCTGAATTTCTCTCATGCGTGTGTGTGTTGTGCACACGTACATGCACACACACACACAAGTCTCACAAGCCTCATTAACACCTGAGCGACATGCAGAGATTAGACAGAGAACACATCAGCGTGTCTTTGGCTGCCTCCTCCGTCTTTATAAATAGGCCAGCGTGTTTAATGGTGGGTAACACTCCAGGAGCTTCACACCTGTCACAGGAAGTCTCCCCAGTCTAGCCAACAAAGCCCCCTCCCCACGCAAACACTCACACATACACTGAAAAAAGAGAATTGTTGGACCAACTTTAAAAAAATTACTTATATTGGTAGCGTGCAAGTCGCAAGTTATTTATCTTCAGATCCAGTTAACAAGTCATATTGACAAAAGTGCTTTAAGTCAGATGTTCTTAATGATATGATAGCTTTCAAATCAACACTTTGCATTAATGCAACATAAATTTAAGGAAAGTCAACTTCCAATTTTCCAAATCAATTTGTTTTACTCAAAGTAAAATTCATAAGTAAGACCTACTGTATTATACTGTGTGGCAGATTTAAATTTGAATTAATGCTGCGATGCATAACAAGCTTAAGAGATGATCACACCTGTTCACTAATAAATAATAAACAATGTCCACTATCACCAGAAGTTGATTAGTTTTCCTCTTCGAGGTGTATAACACTTTAACCAGTAGTGACTCAGTTTGATTTATTTCTTTAGCATCACTGTGTCTGTGGTAAAACTGGTGAGTGATGAGTACCATGTTATGCTAACCTGCATTTATACTGTAATATTAGTTAAAACCATGAACATAAGACCCAAATTTTAAAATATCATGATTTTCCTTCAAGGGCTAAGGCTGGTGTTATTCTGTATTTTTTCATATTGTCAAAAATCCCATTAAAAGCCCAAAACTAACAATCCTTATCTGATTCTAGCTGTATGCTGTCTGTGGCACTCAGACCTGAGGCCTATTTGCTCTTACTGAAGATGTGAATCTTAAAAGCTGCACCGATCAGTATGTGTTTCAGTGCTGGCTAAAGAGCCAGATATTTCCCTCAGGTCTTAGTGAGGACCAAAAACAGAGCTAAAAAAAATTCATCAGGTGGCTCCAAATCTGCTGGATGTGTAAATAGGCTTACTTTATAAAGTGATAGTATGTCCATTTTGTTTTTGTTTTTGTTTTTTTGGCTTGTTCTGTTGCTCTCAAGTGGCCAAGAAAAGACAAAGAAAACTCTTTATGCTGATTTTAAAAAGTGGGTCAAAATAATACAGTTATCCAGCTCTAGTGATGACACTATTTTGATCCAGAGTGACATATTTTAACAACCGTCAGATGGGTTGCCATGAAAGTTTGCACAAACTTTGTACGGCCCCATGTGGAAGAATCCTATTGATTTTGGGGGATTCACTGACTTTTCCATTTGGCATCATCACAGGGGAAACAATTCAATTTGCTCAGGACTTTGGTTTATGAAAAACTGCCTGCAAAACTAATGACATTGCCATCGGTCTCAGCTGTACTTTGTGCTTCGTGTTAATTAGCAAATGTTAGCACGCTAAACAAAGATGGTGAACACTGTAAACATTATGCCAGCTAGACATCAGCTTGTTAGCATTATTATTGTGAGCATGTTAACATGCTCACAAACAGCAAAGTAATTTCCTAAAACATCTGGGCACTGTAGTTTTTAGCATGATGTTAAATAATGCCCATTTGAAATGCGAGTGATTAGTTAAGACACCAGGATGGTGTATGTAGGCTTGACTCAGACCTGTAGACTTGAGACTTGGACTAGTCTGCGATAAGACTTGACTTACTTGAGAATAAAAGGCAGAACTCTGAGCAGACTTGACTTTGTGACCCATGAATATCGAAAAATGCTGAATGTAGTTGCATCTTACGGAGCTCTGCCAATCTGAATGAATGATTCATAACAAAACCAGGATACGCACACATCTCCGTGACCTAATGCACACTTTCACATTCAGCTGCCTGCACTAGAGTAAAGGAGAAAGCTCTAAATTGGTAGAAATTAGCCTTTCATTCGAAAATTAATTATTCTATACACATAAATGAGTAGTTTAATAGTCCCCACCCCCTTCAAATCCAGCATATGCCGCTTTTCCTCCCTGCAGCCGTGAAAATAATGAATGCCCCCCGCCACGTTTTAAACAAGACGTTGAAGGGGGGTGACCACCTACTGTGTGGGGTATTTGTGATAGTAATATCTAATAAAATGGTTTTGTATAAATGCTACAGCGAAATGATAAATGATCCTCAGAGTGTGATCTAACTATTGCAGCTGAAGTTGAACTTTGTTAACTGTGTTGTGAACTGGGGATGAGTAGTTTTTAAAACATGTTCATTTGTTATTAGTCCATTAATTGACACAGTGGGTCCACTAAACAAGTTCAGTTCAAGTTGAGTTACGCTGACGAGAGCTGCTTGTAAAACATTGATGCTTATTTTATTTTTGAAATGTCACATTCAGCAGTAATCTTGTCTTTAATGGTACCAAACAGAGATATACAGAAATACTACGATGTTCCAAAACAAACTAAGACAAACTAATTATCATTTTGCACACATTTTCTTTTTAATGTTCTCATTGAACCTTTGACACATACACATGCTCTGATTCATCACTTACAGCTGGACATATTTGGTGTTGAGCGATTGTAATTTCCATACTCTACTTTTTGACTTGCAGAGACTTGAGACTTGACTTGAACTTGATTTAAACAACTTTTAAACTGTTTTTTCATTTTGAAAACTGGCCACATTCTCTTTGCTGTTCCTGTGTCTCACATGCCCGATCTGCTCTGTGCAGCTTGACAAGGCATCCGTCAAAAGTAGACTTGTGCATATTTGAAGTGGAGCAGAGAGCTGCTTATTAACTTATCATAAAATACTCTTTATTCAAACTCCACAGAAACATAATAACATCACCAAAACCATCTTGCTTAGTCGTTCCACTGTTCCAACAAACATCACCTCTGGTTTGGTTGAAATAAATCCCCAATTTACCAAGTTAGATGTGAAAATATTCTGGCTCTACAGGCTGTTTTCCTCTCACTCGTTCTTCGGCTCAGTGGGTGTGTACTGTGTCACTGAATTATTATTGAGTCTTTTGCTGAGCAGCAGCTCCCACTCGTTTTTTGAGGCAGACCATTAAATTAGCAAAATATAGCGACAAAAACTGCCCCAAAACATAGCCAGTATGTTTGTCGAGTTGCCAAACCTTATAATGAAGGAATATGTCACCCAGTGTGAGGGATCGGCTCACTGATGTGTGTAATAGTTTATGGAAAACAATGCTCACAAACAGAGCTCTTTGTCTCAGTGTAATAGGATATATCAGGTTTTGGCTGCACAGGCAATACTGGTTAGTAGGATTTCAACAATTTATTCTTGGTTTTGTTGACAATAGAAAAATATATTATAAATATCTCTGAATTTATCTTTCAGGCACCTCTGCATTGTCTACTTTCATCCATGGTGGTTTTCAGCTGGAGAACAAATCAGATAATTTGTCATCAGTGAGTTGGAGCCGTAGACTGTATATTAAAAGGTTAAATCCCTATTTGATGTACTGTATGATCTATGATTGGCTAATTGTTTCCCACCGCCCCCTCCTCCCCAAACCCCAGACTGAGGAAGCTCATGGACGCTGCAGGAACACTGCAGGAGCACAAGATGAGCACAACATTGCAATTTGATTCAATTTAATTAAACAGACGCTTATTCAGTGAACATTTAACTAATTAAAACTGTAATTAACACGAAAACAAACAAAAACAGTTGTTCTGGCCCAGAATGGAAATTTCAAAAGAGGACACCGCGGCTGTTGTTGTCAAAGAAGCGAGTATTTCAACTTACGATGTTTCCTTAATCTCTAATGGTATATCATGGTCATTTTATGATTAATTACAGTAAACGCATTATAAATTTCTCCTTTAAACCAACCCCTGCTCTTTTACCTACTGCTCTGTACTCTGGCTACTTCTCTGACATTACTCATTAATGAGGAGTGAGTAATACACAGATTGCAAACTGTATGACTTGGCAGACAAAGGAGTTTGGAGCTCGGGGGCAGGTACTGTAGTAGGCCAGTAATAGCTGTTTTGCTGCAGTGTAATCTCTGAAATGTGCATGCACAGGGTTTCCCCGTGGTGCCATGTGCACTGCAGGGGTGTGTATCGGATCGCACTGAAGATGCGCAGAGAGGTGGAACCCCAACAGTTATTATACTGTATTATCTGTTGTTAAAAGCCCATTGTAAGGCAGTGTACATGATGACTGGCAGATAATGAATTGAAAGCAATACAAGAGGTGTTTTTAAAACAGCGAGAAGAGGATTTGACTGGAGGATGATTAAAGCAATGCTCCTCTCATCTCTTTTCTCATTGTTCCCACTGGACTCTCCTTCCCCTTCAGCCCTTTTTCACACAAGTACAGTACAAAAGCTCAAAAGCTCCCACTCTGTTTCTCTCCTGCTCTTTCCATGTCTGTTCTCACCTCACCTGCTCTCACACACACACACACACACACACATACTCAGTCAGAGAAACGCTGCTGAAAGCATGTAGGCCAAAACTCTCCAAGCAACCCTCTCTATTGCCAGCTCTCCCCTTCTTCTCCCTTCTTTTCATTCGCTCACCCCACCTCACCCCTCTCCCATCATCCTCCCTGAACACTTCTTTTTCTCTCCCTCTTCTTTCTTGTCCTCCCCCTGCTGCTGGGACTACAACAGCTCTTTGAATGCACCATTGGTTCTGCCGCTTTCTTATTCCAACTCCCATTCCTCCGCATCTTTCACTCTTAAGTACTCCATCGAAACTTTTATAGACTATAAAATACTCGTCTCACCCTCTCTCATTTTCATTCATTTGCAAACAACTGACAAACCTCTCAGGGTCATTTTCCTGTGGAAACCATTTATTCAGCCCACAAAGCCTATTTATCATGTTCCCCTCTGTCAAAGTACGAGTATAGATCGGGTGCACAAGCCAGCTCCAAACATTATTGTTTTAATGTAGCTGTTTGTCATCGTTTGAGCAAGATATCAATAGAGAGAGCAATGATGCATGTTAAAAAGAGTTGTGCGGAAGGAATGTGTCGAGAGTCAGCCAAGAAATGCATTTTAAAAACAAGGCCAACAAGTTTTTCAGTAAACTGTAACTGTAAATTCAACCAAAGATCTCATTACAGATTCATATGGGCCCAAAAATCGAAAGAGTATATTAGTATTTCTAGCAACATATAATAAAAATTATCTCTATTAAGTGATATTAAAAGGGTGATTACTCCAATTACTACCAGACATCAGATATCAGCTGAATTAGGGTTAGGGAATTAGATCAGACTAGAGAATGAGACTCGGGTAAACCTACACATTCAGACAAAAGTGCTGAATCATTATCTTGTATTTACTCGTAATGTTACTTGTGCTCTACTACAACTGCACATGTGTTAAACATGCACTGATTTGACTGAGGGTTTTATTGTGGCTGAAGAGGCATTGCAATTTAAAATTTTGAATATGCACCTGGATCTATCTGCATTAAAATAAACATAGTGATGCAAAATGGAATAAAAGTGCCACATTTGGTTCTTTAAAGATAATACAATCAGTTCTTAACTGACTATGAAATTTACTCAATTTAATACTGGTGTTTCTACATGACTGACATAAGCAAACAAGTTATTCTTAATGACTGTGACCGAGTCTGATTCTCTGTTAAGTTCTTAGCTTGTTATAGCAACTTTGTCAGTAAACAGTTGCCTTGTTACACATTTAGCAGACACAGAACAACATTAGCATTTATTTGGACTTCTGGTCACCTGATAAATATAAGTCTGATATTCACTCAGTTTTGGTCTCCATCAACTCTTGAGGGAAATATATGGCTCTTTAGCTGCTAAATGCTCCACTGTGTGCACCAGCTAGTTGCTAACTTTGTCTGTG
Organism: Lutjanus campechanus; assembly: GCA_027495735.1. NCBI lineage: Eukaryota > Metazoa > Chordata > Actinopteri > Lutjaniformes > Lutjanidae > Lutjanus > Lutjanus campechanus. The sequence continues at coordinate 9,070 of JAJHUR010075185.1, read as the reverse complement.
TGCTGACAAGGTATTATATAGTGGGTTTAACCAGAGACTTTTCACTCTAAACATCTGTCTGCTGCATCTGGAAACTATGTTAAAGCGATATATATATGTATATATATATATTAGTGCTGTCAAAAATATCGCGTTATTAACGCGTTAACGCAAATCAATTTTAACGGCGACATTTTTTTTATCGCGAGATTAACGTTCATTGTGACCAAGTGAACTTGTAGTTTTTATAAGCTGTGGCCACGACGACGACTCTGCAGCCGCCACATTAATGTGTGTGCATTTCACAACATATCATGTAGTGAATGGCTGCTCCACCCTAAGGCTGGTAGGTAGTGTATTATCAAGGTATCAATTATTTTAGGCAGAAAGTATAATTTCAGCACTATCAATAATGAGCAATATTGACTGAACAAGCCACACTTGATCTTCGTTAGACTGACTGAACAGCCTCAAAGAAATAATATTTTACAATTCTTCATATTTTGTTATAATGAAATTCGTTAATTCGGTGCTTTTAAAGTC
>JAJHUR010075184.1:0-10011 GCA_027495735.1 Lutjanus campechanus | reverse complement strand
GGTGTTGTCTTTTCAGCTCTGGGGCAGGGCAACTAGGGCATTTTAGCAGGGTCAGTCCCCAGAGGACAGTCGCTCCACTCACTAAAACTGTTCTATGTTAAAATCCTGAAACTTTCCACTGTCCACCATTTGTCTCCTCTCTGTTTCCTGTATTTCCTTCCTCACCAGCTCTTCTCTCATGTTCTGTGTCCCAGACAACAGATAATGGCGGCATTGAATGCACAGACAGCAGTGCAGTTCCAACAGTATGCTGCTCAGCAGTACCCCAACAGCCCAGAGCAACAGCTCGGCCTCATCCGACAGCTCCAGGAGCAGCACTACCAGCAGTACATGCAGCAGCTCTACCAGGTCCAGCTGGCTCAGCAACAGGTAGCATGTTACACGAACAGAGGGAAAGACTAGTCGTGTGTCTATCAATGTATTTATTATTTATGCGCATTTTCAAGTATCCCAGTTGAAAAGGTTGATGGAAATGCCAAAATTTACAAACACTTCCTCAATTTTTCAAAAGGCTTTTACAATCATTTGAGGAGTTTTTTTTTGCCTTTGTGCTTAATGGAGATGGAAACACTTTCTGAATAGGTTCTGGTGTAACTGATGACTGATCATCTGTTTCTGCTCTTCATTGCTCTATAAGACATCCATGATCACTCAACACAAATCTGATGTAACCTTGCTCACATTAATGCATGAAACAAACAGAAATGTCATATTTCCATCATGTGTTCTACGTTGTTTTTCACCGTTTGAGGTTTGACTGGCGCTCTTTTTAATTATGTTGCACCCTCTTCTTCTGCAATGGTTTAATGGTTTTCTGACTGGAGAATTGACACCCTACTGCTTATTGTGATGAACCAACACCTAATTATCGCATAATGGATGTAACCAAGCATGCATTCACATTTTCTTTTGCAGACATACTAAAAATTCAGCTAAAATTTGAATTGATTTTAGTTGGAAACACGGCTCCTGTCATGGATTGATTTTTATTTTTAGAATTTGCTGTTAATAGAAAAGTATTACACTTAGGTGTTGGCAGCATTTTCTTTTGCAGTAAATTGTAAATAGTCACAGACCAAGCCCAAATACCTGTAAAATTCTTATTGAAAAATACGTCGGAATGTGTTATTTATGAAACTGTCTGATTTGTAAACGGATTATGTTTGTGCAGTTGTTAACAGAACTCTGGTGTGGCAACACTTTGCTGGTATGAGACCAATGACAAGAAAAAATGTAGAAAACATCCATGACACAAAGAACCAATTCTACTCACAAAAACCTTTGGTATGCAGAAAAGGGCTTGAGACACAATGCAATTTTGGAGACAGTTCAAAAAATATGGGCAGAAGATAGAAAAAAAATGTTGAGCGCCTCATATTATCACGATGTTTCGTGATGAGTGCAGTATAGAGCAAACTCATCAGGATAATCATTTTCGCCATAATACTGCAGCTGTGCATGCATATAAATGTAATTCAGATGAGAGCAGGAATCAGTCCATAGTTTAGTTTTTAGTGTTTTGACTCAGTGTTGTCTTCCATCTGTCCCAGGCGGCCTTACAGAAGCAGCAGCAGCAGGCTGATTTGATGGTGCAGGGCACCATAGAATCTAACAGCTTCAACAGTGGTGAACCCATCCCCGCCTCAGCAGCGGGGCCGTTGTGTGCATCTTCACCGCCCGCTGGAGAGGAAGCCCCCACAGTCAACGGAGGGCAGTCGGACTCGTACTCAGAGAGCATGGACCGGGAGCCAGAGCCCGAACCGGCAGAGGAGATCTCAGAGAATGGGCCTTTATTAGGTTGGTGGGCCGTAGATGTTTGTCTCTTTAAAAAAACAAAACACAAAAACTACGGGAGCTGCCTTCATACAGATAGAATCTACACTTTCCGCATTGTGCAGTGAATGGCTACAGGGCAGAGAAGGGGAGTTCTCTGTCAAACAAACAAAGCTTTATACCAAAATTGAAACCTGATTCTTATCTGCTGTGTCCTTGTTGATGTGACCTTGAGGGCAGGGAGGAGAAGAGCTGGAACAAGTGATACATGATAGTCTGCTGGTGTAGGTGTCCTCCGACCACAAATTCTGCTTACTGAAGAGTAAGCACTTGCACCAGAAGTGAACAGGGCCTTGGTCTGATTCCAAAACACACATCCTGAACCAAATTAATCTACTGTGGCCAGCCGCTTGCTCTCAGAATTATGTTTTGAGGAAAGATGGATGAAAAGCTAGGTATGCAAAAAAACAAAAACAACTCTGCCTTTGATGACATGCAGTAGTTGTCCTGTTGACCTGTTGACAGTTCTGCATTCAATCTGTGTATGCTGGCTCATGTTTGGAAATCATCTGGGTGCTTTGTCCATGCATCCTGCCCCAACCCCCTGCCCCTCTAATTTCACTTTTGGTAAGTTCAGCAAGCAAGTTCAGGCATCTGTGCCAATTTGAGTGCATAAAATAAGAATACCATATTGCTTTTTAGCTATTAGGAAGGCAAATCCTATGGCCAGTCAGGAAAATAGTGTCTGCTGACTGTTAAACCAAACCCAGGTGTTTTATGGGAGGGCCATGTTTTTCACAGTAAAAACTTTAGTACACAATTACTTTGACTATTTTCTGATTCGCTTTGATCTACAGGCACAGTCGGCACACATAATTTACTCAGTAACATAATTCACTAACCTCTGATGAAGTATTTGCCACAGACATTCTGATGGCCGGCACTTTTACAGCGCTTGTTTTCGTCCAAAGGGAGGCGTGGCCGTTCTTAGGGCAGGGACGTGATATATGCCTGCTCTCGTGTGTAATATTTCTTTCCTAACATAGGGCTCAGCAGTAAGGATTTCCTGCTCTGCATCCGCAATGCTCTGCCCTAGTAAAATGCTGTGTTTTGTTAAATGATTTTGATAAGTGATTAATGGTTTCATGCAGAAATGTCGGAAATGCCATGTTCCGCGTCTCTAGATTTCTTGCTTCTATCCGTTTATTATCATATTAAATTGAATATCTTTGGCTATGGACTGACAAAACAATCACTTTGGGCTTTGAAAAGCTGGAATGGACATTTTTCACCATTTTCTGACAATTTATAGACGTTGCAACCCTAGATTAAACATGACAATTAACTTTTAATTAACAATTTGTACAGCGGCATGTAAAAATTGACTTTGGGCAAGAAGATTTCTGACCGGCTTTTCCGATCAGGCCAGTGAAAGAAAACATTAACACTGAACCCTGTAATAGGTAACTTGCATGACCAGGTTGTATTTTATATTTTTACAACAGACTGTAAAAAGTCTTTTGTCCTTTGATCACAGCAGACTCCCCACCAGTCATCGCTGCTCCCTCCATGTGGACACGACCGCAGATCAAGGACTTCAAGGAGAAAATCCGGCAGGACGCAGACAGCGTGATCACAGTGGGGCGTGGCGAGGTGGTGACGGTGCGTGTGCCCACCCACGAGGAGGGCTCTTACCTGTTCTGGGAGTTTGCCACGGACTATTATGACATCGGCTTCGGGGTGTTCTTCGAGTGGACGGACGCTGCCTCTGCCTCGGTCAGCGTGCACGTGTCGGAGTCCAGCGATGAGGACGAGGATGAAGAAGGTGAGGTGTGGGTGGGAAGTCGGTTTGAATAAAGTTGCAGTGATTCTGATATAAATATTCTCAGGTGTGGCAGCAATGCTGGTGTAGATACCAGATGTGCTCAGCCTGCCAGATGTGTTTGGGGTCCTGCGTTAACAGATGACATACACATGACTACATACTAATGTTCAATGTTGTTCTCTAAGCTTTTCATTGTTTCTATCAACATTACATTTGATCAAGCGTTCCCTGCGGTTTTAATTTGGTAGCTAACGATAGATAGTGTTAAGCAGCCAACTAATCTTCCTTCAAAAAATATTGTCCTTCACAAAATCAATTCCTCAGCAATTTCAAATCAATGTGACAGCACTTAAATTACATAAGCTTTGTGCCATGAGTTCTGTTTGTTTGTGAAAGGCATTTGTACTTTTTCCGACGCACAGCCAATCATGGATGTGTCCATCATCTCTAAATGCAGAACCCCAAGCAGATCTGGCAGGCCGAGCATGTCTGGCACCTACATGGAGCAACGCTATGGTGGTGGTTGTTTGTTAAAAAAAACACCTCCTGGTGAAAACATCTGTTTAAAAAGACAGTTTTACTGACTGTGAGCCTGTGTGTGGGTGTAAATTGTGTAAAAAAAAATTATGCAAATCTATTTCTCCAAGAATTGAAAATGGAGCTCTGCTAGCTCTTTTCTTATTTTGTTGGATATCAAATAATATAGATGAATAATGGTTCCTCTCTGATCTTTGCCATTTGCAATGGATACCGCACACTCTGCTAATTAATGACATGTCAAGTCATGGTGGTTGTTTAATCTTTCCTTTTTCCCACAGAAAACGTTTCTCTGAATAGGAACGCCTTTTTGTCTAGATTTATTTCTCAGACCTCACTCACAATAACTAGTTGTATGATAGTATTTTATTCTTATCTCAAGTCCGGCACATTTCCACATCGTAGTTAAACATCTCATAGTTCTCTGTGGGGCAGAGAAAGTTCTGCCTGTGTTGTTTGGTGGAAACCAGAGCAGTTGAATGAATAGAAATGAGTTCTCACAATATGTTGATAAGATAAAAGGCAGTATGTGGTTTTCTTAGCTAACATACAAAAGGCTATTTTGGCAGATATGTATCGTCTAAATATCGTCTAAACTTGACTTCTGAACGTCTGCTGGAGTAGAACTTTTGCATGTATATTTAGTGAAACAGCACTGTGTGTTTTGAACAAGAGATTCTGTCACATTTTGTCACAAACATCATGTATGTATTTGGTAATAGTATGTACAAGTAGCACAAGTGAGAGACTCTACGCCTGGCATCACCTCAGTTAATTTTCGCTTGCCCAGGGATATTATCAACAGATATAAATCAAAATGCCTCTGCCAGTTGAATACACCTACAACCAATCAGAGCAACAAAATGTGTGATGTAGCACCGAGTGACACATACAAGTTGGGGCAGAGCCTGGTGGCAAAATTTTACAGCCAAACAGTCCATTAAAATGTGTCTGAAACATCTGAGGCAGGAAATAGGCAATGCAGTCGTCTTTGATCAGTACTGCCTAGTTTGACAGTTTGATCTGAGTTTTTCTGACTGATGACGCTCCTCTGTCGGTCATCGTATCAAACCTGCCCCATATTAAATAAACGGCTGTGACTGGCCCAAAGAGATCGAGTGGTGGAAATCTGTGTGAACAGGAGGGTGGCCTGACGTATCAGCAAATGAAACATGAGCTTGCAGAGTCATCTGGTTCCCACGCTAAGAGACCGTGATACCTAAACAGTGGTGTAATGTTAGGCCATGTTATCTGGCACTTATTTTGCCTTTGATTTTCTTCCTTTGTTTTTATTAGAATCTCCCAAGTATATCCCAGATATAAAATAATACACTTTATTTATAGTGCTTTTCTTCTTCTTACTCAAAGACACTTTACAAAGGTTAAAAGATCTAATCATCAATTTAATAGATACAAAAAGAAGAAGAAGAAAAAAATATCTGTGCAGGTAGAACACTTAAAACCCACAATTAACTCCATACATGGCACAACACACAAAACAACGGTAAAACATTAGAACAGCAGAGTACAACAATTAAAATCCTTCAGCCAGATGGAAAGCTACTCCATACACACGGAAATATGTCATCATTAACTACATATTCTTATTTTCTTACATATATACCTTAATCCTGAGTGTGAGAATTTTTGAGAAAACAAAAGGCAGTATTGAGCTCAGAATAGAGTTTTGTTTTCTCAATAATTATCAAATTATGATTATTAAAACTTAACTTATAAGCTAGAATTTGTGCGTTTTTCAAAATATTTTTTGTCTGAGCACAAAACATCCCATTGTGTGCACAGGACCGAGGCACAAATATAACTCCATTGTATGAAGGTTAATGATAGCATTGCATAATTATAATGGAGATGAGACTCCTTGATGATTCTCTCCTGCTTCCACCAACTTGATTCATTGTTCTTGTGTCCGCAGGAGAACCTCCCAATGAGGAGGAGAAGGCGAAGAAGGAGGCAGGGAAGCCGCAGGTGGATGAGATTGTGCCGGTGTACCGGCGGGACTGTCACGAGGAGGTGTACGCCGGCAGCCACCAGTACCCCGGCCGTGGAGTCTACCTGCTCAAGTTTGACAACTCCTATTCACTCTGGCGCTCCAAGAGTGTTTATTACAGAGTCTACTACACCAGATAAGCCTGAATACAGACACAGGGGGAGCCAAGGAGTGTGTATGTTCATATATGTGTGTGTGTGTGAGTGAGTATGTAGGTGGAGATGGCAGCCTGTATGTGTGTGTATGAGGGAGAAAGTGATACCAGATCGATTCTGGACAAAACCACCAGAGGGTGACAAAGAGACACATCTGGAGCCCGAGTTTGGAGATTGGACTAATATGTATGAACTGTGTGTGTGTGTGTACGCGTGTCCCAAGATACACCCACGCTAGAGCCTGTCATCGAGCCCTTGGAAGAGGAGTGCGTATCCCTGTTGTATATTCACCACCTGTCCTCGCTGCGCTCACATAGACCAAGCTGTAGGACTTTGCTCTCATGCTGTATTTGACCACTTTTCACCCTGGGCTCCTCTCCTGTCACCACCCCAGCCCGACACTGTCCAACGTGGCCTTGTGGCTGCTTCTGCCCTGAGTGACGCTTTCATGACCGTGAACGGAAACCCGGCGACTCCAGCACTCTGTGAGCCTGTTCGGCGGTTGTTCATCCCACAAGAACACAATGTTGAAATTAAATGTAGTTCATAACACTATGTTTTCTGTTCCACAGAGAGAGCTTCTGGTCTCACACACACATTAAGGCTGGCTTTACACTGTGAAACGTTGACGCAACTTTAGTTGGTTGAAACGTGGGTGAAACTAAGTGTAAGACCCTCTGCAACACATTAGAAAGATGTTAACAGTAGCAAAACTCTCCACTTTGTGAAACTAGTTTCATGCAACAGCCAGTCAAAACATTCCACATTCCAAACATTTCAACTGATTTTAATTGATTGGTTTCAGCTGGACAACAGCATATAACCAAAATGAATAAATTAAAGGGACAGTTCACCCCCCAATCCAAAAATACATATTTTCCCCCCTGGCCTGCAGTGCTGTTTATCTATCTATCTATCTACATTTATTAGGTGTGAGTTGCAGAGTTTTGGAGATATTAACCGTGTAGATTTCTTTGTTTCATGCAGGAAGTATCTTCTTTCTGCTGTAAAATCTCCCAGAACTACTTGATTTCTACAAGAAGGGCAGTAGTTTCTACTGCTCATGACAGGGTCTGCGAATTATGTGTTTTTGTGGTATTTTGAGCACCACAAACCGAGTGCCATTTAGTTCCAGTATTTTGGAGAGAATGCAGACATCTCTACACCCTATATCTGATAGTAGTTATGGTAGGTTTTACTGCAGAAAGAAAATAGTTCCTGCATAAAACCGCTCACAACAAGGTCTGTGGAGGCAGAAATCTACAGTTGATAACTCCAAAACTCCACATTGATAGATGGCACTGCAGGTCAGTGGGAAAAATATGTGTTTTTGATTTTGGGGTGAACTGTCCCTGTAATAAAACTGAAGATGGTATTTTGGATTTTTTCAGAAGGAAATTATTATAGATTATATAGACTTCATGTCAGGTTCGTAACGCTGTCAACAAACAAATGTGAGCGAGGAAAGGTTTGTTGTAGTTAGCAGGTGACTATTGTTACTGTGAGCTTAGTTATAGCTCTGCTGTAATATAAAGTTTTGATGCAAATACAGTCGTATATCAAGCTCCAGTTTCACACTGATGTCAAAAGATGGTAATGAAGAGCTATTTATTGATTTATTTTCCTTGAATCAAGGGGCAAATGCACTCACCAGAGGCTCATGGGATTAAGCTTGTTTAATAAAGCGTGAAATAGGTTTCCCTTTTGAGTAGTCGGTAGGAGATTTTTTTTTTTTGCTCTAGCAGATCAATAAGCATAAATGCACCAATAGCTCTTTTCCTATTCTCAGGACAGCCACTGTCAGAAGAACAAGCAAAGTCTAAACTGATATCATCCAGCGAGAAAATTATGCAAAATAAGATGCAAAGATGCAAATGCAGACACAATGACACTTCCCACTTGATTTAGTCTAGCAGGAAAACAATTATTTTGTAAAATTACCAATCTAGCCAGCTAATTTTAGCTAAATTAACTGTTAAATCGTGTTGCATGAGATTATTTTTGAACTGCTTTGTGTGACTGTAATTATGCTTCATGCAATTTGCAACCTGCGACCGGTTGCGTGAAAATTTCACCGTGTAAAGCCAGCGTAAAAACACCAGTGCACACAAACCTCATCATCCTTTTTGTTGTCAAACAATAGTCCGTTAAACTCTTCTTCCCAAGATACCGTGCATATATGAAGATCTGACAGGATTATTCGTGGAAGCAGCACTCTTTTTGGCTTATTGCTGCACAACAATAGTCTGTCTTTCACCTTTTATTTCTTGATACAATCTGAGTGCACCAGTAGGAGTTTTTTTTTGTTTTTTTTTTAATTGAATCTAGTGGCAAAATTTATGAAGGACGGGCAAGAAGTCATTCATGTGAGTATAAAATAACATGCACATGGAAAAATGTGTCTGTGAGCCTTTAAAAAGCTTAATAAATATTTGCTCTCCCTTTTCTCCTACAGATATTTGTTTTATCTGTGTGATGCTGTTTCAGTTTGTTTCACCTACAAGCCGCCGCCTCAGTGCTTCTTTACAGCAGCGTCCTTGTCAGCTGTCCTTTTCTCATCATTCTTTAGCAAAGAATCAAGAAAAAGAGGAGCTGGCATAAGACAGATGTATACTAATATTACCTGAGAGGCTTTTGTGTTCATCATTCTGTGTGTTTGGAGATGCTGCAACTCGGTTCTGACACACGAGTACAACTAAGAAAAGTTTTGGAGGTCATGAAGCACTGTTACATCTCTCAGAAATCAAAAATCCATCAAATACAGTGTTGCTGTTCTGATTATTATTTTTTTCTTCTTCCGGGTATGATTGAACTCAAACTGTCATCTCAAAATAAGTTATCGTGAATAAACTGAGATTACTTGTTTTCGTGTCCTGGGTGACGTGGTTGGTTACTAACTCAGTTGTGACATCAAAGTGTATTCAACGTTTTTTTTTGTTTTGTTTTGTTTTTTTAAAGTTAATTTGTTGCCATAATTTAGATTCACTGTTGTTCAGTTTCACATCGCATATGCATGCTTTGTGTATCAACCACACAGGTGCATTATGAGCAGTGCGTTCAGAGACATTTGGTTTCACTTGTTCACTCGTTTGTACATTTTTATGTGTATGCAACCAAACTTTAAAGACAGACAGAGGCAGAATGACTTGTAAGTTGAGTAATTCTTCAATGTCCCTGCTGAGCGTCACTTCATTATATTATTTAATTAACTGCCTCCCATCCATTCAGTGATTTGTGTAACAAAATGTCACTACTTGTGGCTTAACCAAGCCATGAAGTTTAAGAAAGTTCCCATATGTTCTGAAGTGTGATGTTTGTTTTTGCTCACCGAGTGGTTTGAGCTGACTTTGTTCAAGCCTTGTATGTAAATAATTCTATAAATGAGTTTATGTATGGGGTAGATGTGGACGAAGGCTATGTTTTTGAGAATCAATGCACTGTAAAATATGGTGAATGAGATATATGTATACATTTTACCCCCCGAATGAAAGTCCAAAACTCGTAGGAAGCATAAAACTGTTAAGACTCTATTGACATGACAGCCAGAAAAGCTCATCTTTTTGTATTGTTTTGACTTGTTTGGATCTCTTATGAGTTGCAAGATCTTTTTTGGGCATATATTTAATCTTGATTAAACTTATGTTCATCTCTAGAACTGGAGAGTTTGTCTTAACTTTTTTGTTTTCACTGTTTTAATGTATTTGATCAAACCT